>PVKE010010408.1:0-42558 GCA_004027555.1 Craseonycteris thonglongyai | reverse complement strand
TTTTTTTTTTTTTATCTTTTCACATTTATAGAGAGAAATTATCTTTTTGTCTTCAGTGCATAGTTATTTCTATTTTACTTTTTGACAGATAGAGAGAGAGACAGAGACAGAGACAGTTAGAGAACCGAACTGTGGGAACTCCCCAGTTCAGCACGTGGGTCCTGCCTGGGCCGGAGCCGGGATTCGATCCTCGGTCCTTTTAAAAACAGAAAGTTACAGGTTATATAAAGAACTCTCAAAACTAAAAAAATAATAATACACTTTTAAAAATAAGCAAAACATTTGAACAGACACTTCAATAAAATGTAAATATGAATGCAAATATGAAAATATGCTCCATATCATTAATCATTAGGGAAATGCAAATTAAAACCATGAGATGCCACCATTAGACTGATTAAAATTAAGAAGACTAGCCATTTTAAGTGTTGGCAAGAATATAGAGAACTGAAACCTTCTTATAGTGTTTGTAGAGGTTTAAAATGCTACAACAACTTTGAAAAACAGTTTTAAGTTTCTTAGAAACTCAGACATTCACCTAACATATGACTCAGCCATTCTACTCCTAGGTATTTATCTATGAGAAATGAAGATGTCCATGCAAATATTTGTACACAGATGTTAACAGAAGTTTTATTTGTAATAAATAAAATCTATAAACTTAACTATACCACTGACTCATATTGTAAATAGGAGTTTTTAATTGCATGGTGCCTCAGATTTCTCATCTGTAAAATGGAGGTAACACAAACACCTAATCCTTTGGATAGAAGTGGATTTAAATGGGATGGTGTGTATAAGGTGCTAACAAAGCACAGTACCCTGGTAGTAAACAGTCCCCCGGCCAGTGAAATCTTAGATGAAAATGATGCCAAAAGTTCCATGACACTCTTAGCTCACAACATATGAGACATAATCAAATCATATTCAAACTTAAAGAGAGGAGCTATGGGCAACTCACCTGAGACCAATAGCATCTTCAGAACTCATCCCATCCACCTGCAGGTGTTAGAGACAAAGGTTCCCATTTCCTCTGGGTTCTTTTTTCTTGAATCATTAGCAGGATTCCAAGAGTTGTTGTGTGCACACTTTAAGCTGGGTGTTATTGAAAGGAAGTCTGACAAGTTCCCTACATGGGTGACTGGCCTTGGCATATGGAGGTATTTTTAGCAGCCAATTTCCAAACATAGCCAGATGTTTCTTTGATGTTCACAGTGGGCTGTCTCTTAGAAGACTGCCCTGGTACCCACCGTGACTCTCCAGCCCAGCTCGGAGGACAGTTTCGGTCAAAAGACACTACTAGAGACAATTTCAATAATTTTGGCTTGGGAGCAACTGATTTTTATTCAGTTGCTTGCTGTTGACTTAGCAAGCAGGTTTGTTTCAGGAAAATGATCAATAAAGTAAATCAAATTCTTCATTTACTTTGTTATACAACTGTAGACAGGTTTGCCCTGAAGTAACAAAACAGAAAAGCAATTCAACAATGTGGATGACCAGGTTTCAGGTTTTTTGTTGGTGGCGTCACTAGAACAGATAGTTCTTGAAGAGTTTTGAGAGCTTTGCTGCCCTTTCTATGAATTCCAGATTCCCCTTTCCCTCTTCCTAGGCAAAATGATCTTTTTCAGGCAACAAAATTATCTTCCTGGCCACAATCTCTTGACCTCCTGTTTCCAAATTTTGAAGTTCAGCTCTGTTTCTCCGTTCCTTTGACAATTGCTAGAACTACTAGAGGTGGGCTACAATGCTACACTTCGCCAATAGGGACCTTGTAAAAATGTGTTCTGGGCCCAAAGGTTCTTCACTGTGTGTAAAAGGAGTACTAGGGCTTAGGTATCACTTCCACATGCTCAAACTTTCATAGAACTGATTATCTTTAAATTAGGAATATACCCGGTGTGATCAAAAATACAGCGAATGTTTAAATTTACTCCCCCTCAATATGCTCCCTCTGGCTTTGAACACACTCGTCCCGTTGTTCTTGCCACTTTCTGAAGTGGTTCTGGAAGTCCTCTTTTGTGAGTGTCTTTAGTCGCATGGTCGTGGCTGCCTCGATGTCCTGAATCAATTCAAAATATTTACTTTTCATGGTCATTTTTAGACTACTTTAGGGGAGAGCCAGAAGTCCCATGTTGCCAGGTTTGGTGAATAAGGTGGATGAGAACACACCGTAATGTTTTCATTTGACAGAAACTGTCATAGCCAAAGCCACGTGGGACCTGAATCAATTCAGGTGTGATCAAAAAATATGGTGAATGTTTAAATTTTTTTTTAATGTGTTACAATAAAACACACATTGCCATTAATCCCCCTCGCTTTGAACAATGTGTCTTTTACTGTAATTTTTCTTTTTATTTAAACTTTCACTGTGCTTTTTGATCACACCTGGCATGTGCCCAAACATGTTAGTAAGAAATTCAACAGTTTAGTCAAATCAAACACTGTGATATCAAACATCCAAGGACCTGCTTTAACCCAGCACTGGGCATGCCCAGAGAAGCCACGCGCAGGGGACTCTCCAAGAGAAAGGAAGTCGACAGCTCCTCAAGTCCCCTTCATTCTGCAAACAAGCCAATAAGGGTCCTTCTGTGGCAGGTGCCAGGGTGGCTAGGACAGCAAGGAGAGAGATATTGAACTCATGAATGGAATCTCTACCGTGTCATGGGGATGCTAATGGAGTTATGGATTGAGGGTACCAACTTCCACTGGCACTGAGTCACAAGAATGGACAAAACTATGGGGTGTGGTACAATACAGGAACACACCTTGTCCCCAAGTACATCCCCCACCAACGGGCCTATTTATTTGCAATTCCACCATTTGAGAGGCAGAGAGAAGACCAGGCACTGAAGGACACAAAAGACCTCAGAAAACAAGGAAAAGGCAAGTAATGCGGGGAAAATTACACTTGATCACACGCCACTATGCATCGTGACTTGATCTTGGTTTCACGCTAGTTTGAACTCTCTCTTATGAAAACTCACTCCAAAACATATGCCCAGTAGCACATAAAAGGTGCCTGTTCCCGTGCACAGATAGTGGGTTCGTTCCATTCCCTATTCTCTCTTGCCCTCTCATCAAATTTCTTCCCTTTCCTTGGACTCCGTGTGTCATGTGTACAAGCTATTCTCTCTGTCTGGAATGTTCTATCCCCATGTCTTAGTTCGCTACCCTGCCCTCCATGCATCCTCCGCTGTCAGGGATATACATAGCTGAACATGAGTTGAAGCTGTGAAAAGAGAATTTTTTTAGTAACAATGGACAGTGGGCGGGGGAGTAGGGAGAAGGAATGATGGGAGTTTGAGCAGAGACGAGAAAGTAAAAATTTACAAAAAGTGGGATTCAGGATGGGTCCATGAGAACACCATGGGTTTGCTACATGGCGCTTAAGGAAGTTAGCCTCCTGCCCTCCCCCAGAGGCCGGGAGGTAGGGTCCTGTCTTCAGCATTGGCTGGAACAAACGGCATCTTCTTCTGGCAGACTTGAGTTCTCTCAGGCAGCCCTTTAAGGGGAACCAGGATCATCCTAGGAATGCAGCTTTGTGCTATTAGAAATGACATTAGTGCTTGTTCAAGTCCAAGGACAAGTCGATTCAAGTTCAAGGCCAAGGTTGAAGCCTAGACAAGAAGAGGTTTCAGAGGAGACCAGCTAGAGTCGGGTCAGGAGAGGTCTTTGTCACCACCTCACCTGGGCTCAGTACCTCCCCTCTCATCCCAGCCGTCCCCCTCCGCCACGGCTCCCATCATGCTGGGCCATGATGGTCTGTAGACCTGGCAGGTTCTCCGCTAGACCTTGAACTTGGGTGGGTGGAGGGGCAGGTGGCAGGCCCTGCGATTTGCTTGTTCACTATTTAATTCCACGCTGCTTAGCCCAATGAAAATGTTACCTCATTTCTTGTTGAACGCACAACCAAGGTCACACCTACAATAAAATAGACATTTCCCAGCATGGCTATAGGAATTTCTCTTCCCTCAGCCCTACACCCAACCAGCTACCCGCTTTCCCCTTTAGTGTTTCCATTGTTCCCACTTGGGTCCAACTCTGTCGACAGCAACTTCTAGATGGAATTGGCCCTGCCTGGGAGAATCTAGGCCAAGTATGTGTCCTGGGAGAAATACAGCTTGTTTGGATTTTTTTGTTTTTCTTTCTTTTTTACCTGAGATGTAAACATTATGGTGAAACTGTCCGATCAGATCCAAGAAGTCTCAAGGTCCAGGAGCAGGAAGGGGCTTTCTGCATTTTAGAAGTCCCCAAGAAGTCCACAGGGTCAGACTAAATGCAGAGATGGAACAACACCATATGTCTGTGTTAGGAAGAGCGCCTTGGCTATAATTCTCAGGAGCCAACACTGAGAGGCTTTCCAAACTGTGAAGCTCTTGAGAGGCAGGGCACATGTGCATGCTGGCAAGAGGATGGCATGGGAACAGGAGCGAGGCGGTCCCACAGACCGGGGCTCATGTAACCCTGCTCCATTGTAAAAGCATGCCAATCCCTTAGCCTTTGTGTCCTTCTCTGTTCAAACGAATGGGGAAGAGTGCAATGGTTATGAAGCTACATGGTTGGAAGGTAAGATATGAAAACTATAAGGTACCCAGCACAGGGACACCTCACTTACCCTCTGCACCCTCCCTTCTGTCCCTCTGTTTCCTGACAAAGTTCCAGGCCCAGCTCCTCCCCTGTTTCTTCCTCTCTAGAGTGTCTGAAAACTCATCTTATCTTCTCTTCCTTGAAGGAGATGGGGCAAGAATGAAAAGAGGGAAGCAGAAGAGCAGGGAGTAGAACAGAGAGGAAGCAAAAGCGTAAAAGGAAAAATAAGAAATGAAAGTAGAAAGCTTGATTTCTTGTGTTTTTACTAGTTTTAAAATAGCACACTGCTTAGTTAAAAATTAAAAATATAATAAAGAAAAAATGAGTCACTCGTAAATCCTTGATACATTTTTCTGTAGTTCGCCCAACCTTCCTAGTCACATGTTAGAGCTTCTATTTGGGTTTTTGTTTGGCATGTAGCTCTTTAATTCATGTGCAACTCATTGTATATAAAATAAATTGCACATGGATTAAAGAGCAAATAACCACATGTCCATACTATTTGAATGAAATATGTTTTCTTTTGTACTTTTTAACTTTCCAAAAAATATCTGTGACACTACCTTGATCATCAACTGCGTCTTCTATCCCCATACTCCTTCCTGGTCTGTCTATTCTACCTGGTAGCCCGGCAGTAAAGAGCAAAACTCTAGAATCAGATAAGCCAAGCTTGTTCAACCTGCAGCCCATGGACCACACACAGCCCAGAAGGGCTTTGAATGCAACCCAACACAAAGTCGTACTTTTTAAAAACTTTACAAAAAGTATGCAGGGCCTTTTTTTTTTTTTTTTTTTAGCTCATTGGCTATCATGAGTATTAGTATATTTTGTGTGTAGCCCAAGACAGTTCTTCTTCCAATGTGGCCCAGGGAAGCTAAAAGGTTGGACACCCCTGAGATAAGCCACAGTTGGAAGACCAGCCCACTTACTACCTCTGTGTTATTGGGCATGTCCTACAAAGTCTCTGAGCCTCTGTTTCAACATCTGTAAAATGGAGCCAATAATAATATTTCATAGGGTTATCAATGATTATGCATTTTGCACGATTCCTAGCTCATACTGAGAATTCAATAAATACTAATTTACTAATAATATTATCCTGTTGTTTTGTTCTTATCATTCACTCAAAAAATATTTTTGAGTACCTACTATGTACCAGAAACTGCACTGGGCACTGATGTCACAGGAAATGACAAAAGAAATGACAAAAAACGTTCTTCTTGGGGAAGCCAGGATGGCTCAGCAGGTGAAGAGCATGCTTTGCAGCCCCAGGGACCAAGGATCAAATTCCAGCCCCGGCCCATGCAGACCCATATGCTGAACTGGGGTGTCCTTCCCATGTGGGAGACCCCAGTTTGGTTCTTGCCCCCCAGTTTGGCAGCTGGTCTGAGGGGGCGTGCCTCCCATGCAGGAGGCAACTAGGGAGACCACTCTGGGCCCTCCCCCTTCTCTCTGTCTCACTCTGTCTGTCTCTCTCTGTCTCTGTCAAAAACAATAAAATAAATCTTAAAAAGAGTTCCTCTTGCCCACAGCTTGGTGCACATTATTCTTATATTATTTTATAACTGTCACTGCCCCATCATACATAATAGGAGAGACCCAAAAAATAGGAATTATTTTCTGGAGGGCGGGCCCCTTGTAGTCCAGGTGTCCCCCACTAGGTGAGTGTGCTAGGAACCCATCTGCATCCATGGACCAGCTGGTGTTGTTGTGAGAGGCTGCATTTGGCTTCAGTTAATTTTTTTTGGAGACTCTTTCAATGCATTTGCCCATTTCATGCTGGGTGATCTACATGACCTTGCAGCATGACAACACACCTGCCCACACCGCGCTGAGTGTTCAGTTTTTGACCTAAAATGGCATGATCTCGTACCCCACCCTCCCTATTCCCTTGATCTTACCCGAGTGACTTTTTTGTTGTTGTTTCCCCAGATGAAAAAGTCCTCCAAGGGACTCATTGTAACAATGTGGAAGAAGTGAAACAAAAAAAACAGCGGAAGCACTAAAAGGCATCCAAATTGATGAGTTTAAAACTATTTTGAGCAGTAGAAAAAGCATCTCAATAGGTATAATGCATCCAACAGAGAGTACTTGGAAGGTGACTGAAGTTTAAACATGTAAGAATAAATGCACAATTTTTTATAAATACATTCCAGGTTTTTGCCCCACCCCCCCTCCCCTTGTACACCCTATTCCTTGGTAATTCTCCTTCCCACTGGAACTTGGCCAGACTGCTTACTAGGATGTCCAGCTATTTCTAAAAACACTCGAGGTATTGTTGCCAATCTTTTTGGAAAAGCAGATGGAAAGTAACCATACAAAACATGGACAGCAACAATATTTCTGGAATCCTATTGTCATTATCCATTGTCCTGTGTGTAACGTTTCTGGAGCCCTGGGTCCATCATAGCCAAAAGCACTAAAATAACCTCCCCCACCCCCAGTAAAAACACCTTCTCCCACAAAGATTCCACGTTCTGGCACCTATGTTGAAAGAAACGGTACAAAATGAGCCTGATTCTCACACCCCCAGCCTCAAAGGAGCTTCAGCCTGGATGAATCCCTTCTCTGAGTCTCAGGAAAGATGACTGGATGGCATTTCATCCAGCAGGTACCCACCACTCACACCAACAACGTGAGTTCACTCCCTCCTGTGGGAGAAAAGACAGCTCTGGTCTGTTCATATTGCTGTTTTCCCAGATAATGGAGGCCAGCCTTAGTACTCACTGTCTGCTGTAAACAGAGGCTTAAAGTGAATGCAAGTATGGAACCCTCCCGAGCAACCGCTCTCCCTCGGCTTCTCTGAAGCTCACAAGCTCCCTTCTCTCCCCATGAAGCTCTTATTTGTAAATTTAAATGAATGGAAAAGCAGTGAACATCCCCAGAAGGAAACCGCCATTATTCTGACTTGTATTCACCTAAAAGCCAAATGGAATAAAGCCCAAACTTGGTTTCAGAGAGATTTAGCCCAGACTGGCAGACTCAGCTGGGAAACTCAAAGACCCAAGTCAGACTCACAGGGGTAATGCACAGGTCCAGCCATGTTTATAGTCCCTCTGAATGGACAGAAACCCCAGATATTTGGTTCCAGAGCAAATTCCTGCCCTACTCAGGACATCCAAAAGAAACAAACAATGAAAAAGAATCAACGGAGTGCCTGGGGCTTTTCCACTGCAGCTTTTCACCTTGTAGCTCAGGGAGAAAAGTATCATCTTCATATGACTCCTAAAAGGCTGAGGGATTGTCATCTTGAGGTGAGGTTGAGATGCTCTGAGGCATCAAGCTGGGGACTCTGAATATACCAAGAAGGAACCGAGAGAAGAAAAAGAATGTGTGCAACTCGGCCGCTCCCACAAGCACCTCGAAGAAGACATTTATAGTTATGTTTTCTCATGGATTCCTCTCATAAACCTTACATCCTAAGATGAGAAAATGAAGTGTGGAGAGGTTCAATGGCTTGTTCACCCACTACCCCATGTGGGCACCTGGAAACTTGTAGTCATCTTTGAAGAATCAGTTCAAACAGCCCTTCCCTGACGTACTTGTAATCCTTACTACACGTCTATAATAACACAGTTCATGTAGTAGTCTAACTGCCTTGGTTCAAAGCCCAGCCTCACAACTTCCAATGTGTGACTCCTTGAGCAAGGTTCTTAAACTCTGTAGTTTCATTGTCCTTAACTATGAAAAGGGGACAATGTTAGTAATTCCTACCTTACTGAATGCTTATGAGGAAGGGCTGAAGTAATACATGTAAAGATGCAGGACAGTGGCTGATAAACAGGAAGCACTCAATAAATGATGATGAATGGTGATGAGGAGGAGGAGGAGGAAGGCCCTCATCATACTGAGTTTCCTGAAGATGGAACCATGTCTTACTAATGAACGCAAGACCTTGTCAATCTTGTCACATACTTGGCTAGTCCCTGAAACAGTACTTTTCAAGAGAAGACATTAAATAAATATTAGTTGAATCACTGGACAAGTGAATTAATAAATTAACCTCTGCCTCTTCAGTTCCCAGACTTGAGTAGATGCTCAATCAATGTCAACTGACATTAAATCCATTCAGAAATGACCCATGCCATGTGTGTTTTAAACTTCTTACGCCTCCACTCCCATCCTGGCAGCTTCTTGTCAAGAAGGGGCCAACCTCTGTCCCCTGAAAAGTATTCAAAAGGAACAACAGCCCAGGTGTATGGATTTCCAAAACCCCAGCTGTGAAACGCACCCCATCTTTAATAAGCACCCTTGAGACTAGCTCAAGTTCCTCTGTGAAGAGACAAGGCTATTTGGCGCTCTTGGGCCTTCTAAATACACTTTTAATAGAAATAAAAGCAACTTTGATTTCCCCTCGGGCCTATAAATAATTCAGTCCCATTTGGGTGTCACTGACTCCCTTGTAGTGGAAACAGTACAAAGGTCAAGGCCAAATAAATGTCTCTTCCATGTTTGTGCATAATGTCAAAGAGTATTTTTAGGGCAAATGGTGTTCAGGAACGAGATGAAGAGAAGCAGGGAGGTAATTGCATTCACCCGCAGATATTCCTAAATGGCTTAGGGTGGGTTATCCTGACAGCCCCCAGAGCCAGCCGCTCCTGCTGGCACTTAAAGTGCAATGTCACAGCTTACATTTCTCCCAAACCCAGAAATTGTTATCCTGGTTTCTTAAGCCTGCAAGTTTTAGCAGGACTTAAAAATATAAACAAACAACAACAACAAATACAGAGTTCTTCCTGCATCTGAATTAAATCAACAATTAACTACCTGGAGAGCACAAAAGACAAGATCATGAGCCTTGAAGTCACACAGACATCTTGGCTCTGTCTCTCACTGGCTATATGATCTTGGGCAAAATACCTGAACCCAATGAGCCTCGGTTTCTCCATCTGTAAAATGGGGATAGTAAAGGAGTGTACATCTTGGGGTTATTATGAGGATTAAGTTAAATAATTCAAGTATAAAGCTTGGCACAAAGTAAGCAGGCCCTAAAATTAGATGTTCTTTTCAGCATGTTTTAGGTGGTGATTTCCAATGGCTGTTTCTCCAAATACGTGATCTGGTTTTGAACTGTCAGGAATACCTCAAGAATGCCCCTCTTTCTTGATTCCCAGACTGTTGCTTTATATATTCTCATTTATGTCCTCTGTTGCCCTCGCCCTCTCTGTCATTTCATGGGACTTTGGACAAGAGGACAGGCAGATAAGTGTGCTTTACTCCTCTACCTTGGTGCTATCTCTTAAAACCTATTTCCGAGGGAATCAAGGTCCCGCAAGTGCTGCTCACCTTAAGGTAACCAAATATCATGCTTAGAAAGAACATTAAGGGCAAGGCACCCACTTTGCAGATGAGGACATCGAGGCTCAGAGAGGCAATGTGACCTCCTTAAGAAAATCCAGCTAGTACAGGGTTTCTTAACTTGGAATTCTTAGACCCTCATGGTGTTCTGATAGCATTTAGGAAGTCCATGAAGTTGAATGGAAATAATTACAGAAAGATCTTCAATAGCCTCGAGCTGAAAGCTTTCATTTCCTTCAACTGAATGTAGATGACCAAGCACAGTGGTACTTACCTCATTGTGATTTTGTCACCAAGGGGAACCACAGATATTTCCCCATCACATCACAACTATTGCAGACATCACAAAATATTATTTGTGTTCAACACAATTCTGGAGTATTGATATTAGCTCTGCCAACAACTAAAGACATATGTGAATTATTCTATCACAAATTTGTATTTTTTAATATCTTGCCAACAGTAATATTAGTCACCTTTGTATTTCTTTTATCTTAATATTGTATGTATTTTTTATTATTAATTGTTAAAATTATTGGGGTGACATTGGTTGGTAATAATTACACAGGTTCCAGGTGTACAATTCTATATTACATCATCTATGTATTACATTATGTGCTCACCACCCAGCCCTTTATATTTCTAATTATTTCATTTTATGCATCTAAAAAACATTCTTTTGGTGAGTGATTGATGTCTTCAGTCAGTGTTGCTCTCGCCCGTGCTCTGAAAAAAGTTAAAAGAGGTAAGGAATAGCAAAGCTTTCATCCAAACATGTGTGCCAGAAACGTCAAACACAAGGCTCCTTCCTGGGAAGGCTGGAGTCCTCTCAAATCTCCAGGCACACGCTGTCTTGTTCATGCCACACATTCCATCTCCCACCTTCCCCCATATTAGTATTTGGGCCAGTGAGGAGGAGGAGGGCGAAGAGAAGAAGAACAAGAACCTTGATGGTAGGCCCTACAGTTGACCTTGCTCTTCTATAATAGATGACTTAGTTCACAACCCCATTTGTAAGTACAGAGGATTAGAGAAACCAAGGCTTTTGTCCAAAGCCACATAGACATTGAAGAACAGGCCCAGGACTCAAGCCCAGTCTGTTGAATCCAGACCACTGCTCTACACTGCCCCAGACCCCCCATCTCCACTTAGCACACACAGTCTTTTCCCTTAGCAACCACCCTCCCAACACATAATCACACCTAAATTGTCTTACCTTTATCCAAGATAGTGGAAACTGTGCAGTTCTCATTATTTCAGTTGTGTGGAGAAGTCTTACTGTCAAGAGGATCCTGTCTGTGGGACTGGGGCAGGACACTCCTGTGCTGGTTGGGGAGTGCATTAGTTAAGATAGGCGAAGTTCTGCTTCAATAACAAATGACCCCCAAAAGCTCCGTGACTTGACAATAGCAAATACTTGGTCTCTCACTCATCCTACATGTCCATCAGGGCTGGTCACAGCTGTGCTCCCTGTCACTTCTCTCTGGGACCTAGGCTGTTGGAACACCCACAATCTGGGATACTGCTTTGGCAGAGGGAAAAGAGAAGGTGGCTCTTAAATCTTCTGCTGAGAAGTGACTCATGTCACTTCTGCTCACATTTCGTTGGCTGAAGTAAGTCAAAAGTAGGATGTCCTTGAGGGAGGAAGCACCAGTTCTTCTTCAGGAAGAGGAAGTGGGCCTCCCAGTGACTAATTCAACCAGCATGGGGAAAGACCCATAAAAAGATGCTATCTTTAGACTAGTCTCTAAATTCCTTCAGGTTTGACCTCTGATGCATCGATCACGTATTTATAAGACTGACCCTTGTTTCCTTTCATTTGTATACATCAGAACCATAACAATTGTTATGATGAGAAATTATCCTTTAAAATTATGCAAAAGGTGCCACATTAGAGAGCATGTGCTTAGAGAAGAAATGACTCTCCTCTGTTTCCTTCTCCCTGTAGTTCTGGTAGTACCTCTAAGACTCTGACACTCCATGGTCGTAGTCTCCATTATCCCAACCAAGGCCAAGGACACATGGTTGGTATTCAACCCAGACACATCCACTGGCTCTGAAATGCTGCTGATGAGTGAAGATCAAGCCTGCTCGACCAATGCAGGGAACAGCAAGGCAGCCTGAAAACGTTCCCTAAACCCTATTCTCTAGTGAAAGGACTGCTCTGGGCTCATCTTTGTCCCCTTTGAATTCAAATGCCTGTGGAAAGAAAATGCCGACGCAGCAGGAGGGATTAGCAGAAGGAGCTAAGGAGCTGTCTCACCAAAACGCTTTTCTTCTTTCCCCTTGATTAATGGGAAGGAAGCCAGGCTCACTTTCATCTCGGACAGGTCATGTTGGAGAAATGTTAATGATGTCATCAAATGATGAATTTCCTCATACCTTCACTCACTGAACCGTGCCGGATCTGTCAAGCCCCTGCTAAGTGGGTGGAAGGACAGAGAGCTTTCCTACAAGAACAATGCCCTTATATCAACATGCTGAGACGACACGATGTAATGGGATGGTGGGGAAGCATGACTGCATAGTGCAAGTCAGAGACTACTGAAATTGGTCCCTACGAGCCAGATCTAGCCCACAGGGTGTGTGTGGTGTGAGTGCGCGCGCACACGTGTGCATGTGTGTGTGTAAAGCTCATACATGGGTTTTTTTTTGGGGGGGGGGGTTGCTAATTTTCTCCAACATTTTGTTATAAAATTTTTCAAATGCACAGCAATATTGATTCACTGACACTTTATTAAGGTCGATGGATCACACATCTCTCCTTCTATCCATTCCTCTATTCATTCACTAGTCGATTTTATTCTTAGTTCAATTCCGGGTAAATGCAGACATCGGTAGACTTCCTCTGAAATATTTCAACATGATTGCCATTAACCAGAGTTTATTATTTGTTCAGAGGTATATGCTGTAAGCAGTTTACATACATTGAAATATACACTTTTTAAGTGTACATTCATGATATTTTAACAAATACATACATCACTATAAACCAAACCCCTTTGAAGATATAGAATATTGCTACCATGCCTACAAGTGTCATCTTCCCTTCCCAGTCAATTTCTGCCTTATTATGAGTTAATTTTGCTTGTTCTAGAATTTCAAATAAATGAGCGCATGCCATGTGTGCTTTTTTCTACCTGGTTTCTTCTGCTCAGCACCAAGTTTCTAAGATTTATTCATATCAAGCATGTATCAGTAATTTGTTCCATTGCTGAGTCATGTTTGGTTGAATAAAGATCTATTTGTTTAATTACTATCTGCAAGGAAACTTTTAGAATTAAGTATTGAGTTTTAAAGAACACATATTGATCATTTATATTACTTATTGACATCTAAAAATTGGAAAGCTTCACATAAAAATCTGGGTTTCTGGGGCCTTTCTAGACTCTGGATGACACTCGGCTCACCTTTCAACATTTGTTCCAGGCTGAGGGATGGCCGCCAACTTCAGACATTACATGTGCTCGCTCATTTGCCACCAGCTTCATTTCCTATTGTCTCCCAACTGGGCAACTTCATTCACTGATGTCATCTACCTGTCCCATGATTTTCTGACTCCTGTTAATAGTGACCAAGTGCTTACAAGTATTTATGGACTGAATTAATGAAGATATGAATCAGTGAACACAGTGGGATTTCATCAGCTGTATTATAGAGACCCTGCATTATAGAATGAAGAAAAGTACTAGCTTTGGAATCAATTATACCAGGGTCCCAATCCCTTCTTTGTTTTGCGTTGTCTCCTAAGTTCTACTTCCCTTCACTTCCCTCTTTCATAACATGGGGATAAAAATGCTAACATATCAGCTGCTAGAAGCATTGATGGAATTGCATAAACATCCTAGCACCACCAGTATGGTGGTCCTAATCATCAATGGTCTCATTATTGTCATCAGCTGGTTCTCTACAAGACAGGTCAGCTCAATTTTCATTCTGTCTTTCCAGTGGGACAAATTTAAAACCACTGAATCCTGAGGCAATATGATCGCACCTAATGGTGGGGAGGGATTTTTTTATCCTTTACGCCCTCTTTCTAATGAGTCACTACCTCAAGCGTGAGTCTAGTCCCACATAGAACCATCACAGAAGTCTAGAATCCAGTCAGCTGAGCGGACACTTCATTTCTGGCATTTTGGGGGACTTGGGACAAAGAGCACTGAAGATCTCCAAAGACTGAATATATACCCCAAAGGGTAGAGACGAAATCCAGAAATAGATCCAAATGCATACATGACGTTAACATATAATGAATGGCGTTGCATTCATACTGTGGGAGTAAGACAAATTACTCTATAAATGGTAACAAGTAGAACACCATCTGGAGAGAAAGTTGAATCCTTACTTCACACCTTGCACTGAAACAAATTCCAGATGAATCCAAGATTTAAACACAAAATAATAAAATTGTGAAAATGCTTTTATAAAAAAAAAGTGGGGACTTTTTTAAATAAATCTTCGTGAAGAGACCACTTTAAGACTACTTAAAGTTCAGAATCGACGAATGTAATAAAAGTATATTGGAACAAATTAAATAAGTAATTTCTGTCTTTAATAACCACAAAGTTTAAAAAGATACAACACACTAGGGAAAGTATTTGTGTAAACTGGAGGAAAAGTTACGTCTTAAAAATAAACAACTCCTGTAAATCAATAAGAAAAAGACCAACAACTCAATACAAAAAAGGACCAGTGTCCTTCATTTAAAAAGAAAATATAAATGACTCTTAAGCATATAATATTCTACTCACCCACACTAAGTATAAGATAAATGTACATTAAAACTATGAGAACATATTTTTTAACTTCTAATTGGCAAAAATCAAAATGTTTGGTAGCAATTGAAGTTCTGGGCAAACAATCATATTTGGTTGAATAAATATCTCTTTTTTTAAGATTTGTTTTATTGTTTTTGACAGAAACAGAGAGAGACAGAGAGAAGGGGGAGGGCCCAGAGCAGTCCCCATAGTTATACATCATCAGTTTTTCGACATGGTCTCATTCCACACATGTAGGCAGGGGCGCACAAGGCTGGAGCTGGGCTGGGGGCCTCCTGCATGGAAAGCACATGCCAGTTCAGCATATGGGTCTGCACAGGCCAGGGCCAGAACTCGATCCTCGGTCCCCAGGGCTGCAAAACGAGCACTTAACCCACTCCACTGAGCCATCCCGGCTTCTCCAATAAATACGTCTCATAATTGCTGATGGGAAGACAAGTTGATAAACTTCTATAAAGAGCAATTTGGCATAAACTTTTTTTTTGATACACGCATAGATTGCAAAATGATTACCCCAGTGAAGTTAGTTAACAACATATGCATCACTTCACATAATTACAATGTTTTGTGTGGTGAGAATACTCCACAGTAAGAAGAATTTCTTAGCAACTTTTCAGTATATAAAGCAGGATTATGCAAAAAAAAAAAAAGGATTATGAACTATAGTCACCATGCAGTACATTAGATTCTCAGAATTTGTTAATCTTATAACTGGAAGTTTCTACCATTAGACCATCATCTCCCCATTTCTTCTACCCCATCAGCCCCCACAATCATCATTCTACCCTGTTTGTACAAGTTGGCTTTTTGTTTTAATTCCATATATAAGTAAGATCATGTTATATTTGTCTTTTTCTGTCTGACTTATTTCACTTAGCATAATGCCCTTAAGGTTTATCCATGTGGTCACAAATGGCAGAATTTTCTTCTTTTTATGGCTGATAAATACCCCATAGTGTGTGTGTGTGTGTGTGTGTGTGTGTGTGTGTGTGTACAGTAGGCCAGGGGTGTCCAACCTTTTGGCTTTCCTGGGCCACATTGAAAGAACTGTCTTGGGCTACCCATAGAATACACCCATACATGGGGGAAGCCAGGATGGCTCAGTGGGTTAAGCGTTTGCTTTGCAGTTCCAGGGACCAAGGATCCAATCCCAGCCCCCACCCATGCAGACCCATAGACTGAACTGAAGTGTGCTTCCCATGGGGGAGGCCCCCAGTTTGGTTCTCACCCCCGGGTTCAGCCCCTGACTCGAGGGGCATGCCTCTCATGCAGGAGGCCCCCAGCCCAGTTCCAGCCTTTCATGGCCCCCACCCACCTGAGTGGAATAAAACCATGTTGAAAACTGATGATGTACAATTACAGAGACTGCTCCAGGCCCTCCCACTTCTCTCTGTCTCTCTCTCTGTCTCTGTCAAAAACAATAAAATAAATCTTTAAAAAACTATTTTAAAACTAATGATAGTTGGTAAGCTAAAAGAAAACTGCAAACAACAAAGAAACAAAACCTCATGGACATAGTCAACAGTTTAGTGGTTACCTGAGGGTAAGGGGGGTGTGGGGGAGGAGGGAAGGGGAGGTAAATATATGGGGCTGGAAAGAGAACTGACTCTGGGTAGTGAACACATATTATAGCACATAAATGAAGTACTGTAGAATTATACACCTGGAACCTATGTAAATTTTACTAACCAATGTCACCCCAATAAATTTAACAATAAAAAAAAATTTGATGGCAAAAAAAAAAAATTGCAAAAAAATCTCATAATGTTTTAAGAAAGTTTACGAATTTGTGTTTGGCCTCATTCCATCCATCCTGGGCCATGGGTTGGACAAGCTTGCAGTAGACTCTCAGGTAACAGGCACTGACAAGGATTGGTAGATGCCAGATAAATGTATCCCGTTCTCTCAAACAACCGGCAAAACTCTCAAGTAACCAGCAGTTTTGTGCCAGTTGATTGAGAGTTGTGCCAGTTGATTGAGTTCTGGTTAACTGAGAGTCTACTGTGTGTGTGTATGTTTATACCTTTTCCTATCCATTCATCCACCGAAGGACATTTAGGTCATTTCCATGTATTGGCTATTGTAAATAATGCTTTGGATATCTACCCAGAAGTGGGATGGCTGGATCCTATGGAAGGGCTATTTTTAATGTTTTGAGGAACCTCCATACCTTTTTCCGTACTGGCTCCACCAGTTTACATTCGCACCAACAGCAGCACAAACTTTTAAAATTAAATGTGCACATACGAGGCGACCCAGCAATGCCACTGGGAAAAGTTATCTTAGAGTCATACCTAGACTTGTGAAATGCTATAATATAAAGATTATTTGCAGTATTACTTACAAGAGTGAGGCGGTGAGGACAGCCTTATCAATAAATGATTGGTAAGATAGATTATGGTAAAGTCTCAAAATGGAATACTGCTTTCCTGGCCATATAGAACAGTTTCCAAGATACATTGTTAACAGTGACCAGGGGCATTGGGACAGTTACAGAATGGGGAATATAGTAAACTAGCATCAATGCAGGGGGTGGGTGGAGGGAGAGGAACAGATACAGCATAATTGCATAGAATACAATGGCTGTCCAGAAAAAGATCCAGCCTTAAATGCTTCTATTTTTCATATTACATGGCTGGATACTTTCCAGACAGCCCTCATATACCTAGAAGGACATACAAGAAGACAATACCAGTAGTTATCTCTGGACAGGGAAACCATATTACTGAGGGCCTTTTTCAATGTTATCCAATGTGCCTGTATTACCTATTCTTTTTTTTTCTTTTTTCTTTTTTTAATTTAAAAGGTAGTGCAGTTGCCATTCCTGGGTCATTGAAACAGGGATGACTGTTAGAAGATGATTACAGAGAATACTAAAGCATCAGAAGAATGGTTCGAATAGATTCGCTTTTAACTCAAGCATTTTAGGAATTTCCTGAAACACATCGGCTCTAGCTTATTTCACTGCATTCAAGATGACGAACGTATTTCTATTAGATTTGTTGAAGAGTAACGTGCATTTGACCTTCACGTCCTCAGCCTGTGAGCAAACAGCAGAAGACAAACTGTTTGGGTCTCCCAGCTTCCTGCCATGGCCTTGGGAGCAGCAGGCTGCCTTCCACACAGCACTTGGTGGTCACCCAACACCCAGGGGCCATCACACACACTGGAATGGCGAACAGCATGGCGTTCTTAACATAAATGGAATTTGGAGCTATTTTCAAAGCTAGAACGCCTTCGAATCATAATGTGAAGGCATTTTTAGCTTCCAAATGGTAGCTGACATTTGAGGGTTTGCTATCTGCCAAGCCTTAACACGCATTATGTCCTCTAATCCTCACTATGTGAGGCGGCTCCTGGCCTGGTTTCCATTTGCAGTTGAGGAAACTGAGGCTCAGGGATGTTCGTCCAAGGTCCCAATGTGAGGCCCAAAGCCAGGCAGTCTAACTGCATAAAGCCCCTGCTCTGTCCACCCTACACTGCTTTTCAAATCACAAGACCTTGCCTTTCACCAGCTACTCATGCTCCACACACATAAATTCTATTTCTTTCTTTCTGCTTTGTTCTAGAACAAGCTTGTCCAACCTGCAGCTCAGGAAGGCTTTGAATGCAGCCCAACACTAATTGGTAAACTTTCTTAAAACTTAATGAGATTTTTTTTGGTGATTTTTTTTTTTTTTTTAGCTCATCAGCTATTGTTAGTGTTAGTGTATTGTGTGTGTGGCCCAAGACAGTTCTTCTTCTTCCAATGTGGCCCAGGGAAGCCAAAACATTGGACACCCCTATTCTAGGACATTAGATGTGTGGTAGACTTCTGACCCCCAGAACTACACAACAATAAATTGGTTTTTCACCACTAAGAGTGTGGTAATTCCACCAGCCATAGAAGACTCACACAGACAGTGACAAGTGCTATAGAGAAAAAGGTGGGGGACTCTGAACAGACCGGAGGTCCCTTCATGGACATCTCTGTATATAAGAGAAGTGATTACATGATAGTTACCATCTCCATAAAAGGCAGACAGGAAGCTAAGCTTGGACCCATTAAGAACTTAAGGTTGAACAAAAGGTCTCGCTGTGTGTTGTCCAATAGAACTTTCTGGAATGGTGGGAATATTCTACATTTGCACAGTCCAGTGCTGTGGCCACTAGCCACATGTGGCTACTGACCACTGGAATTGTGGTTCTTCTCTCCTCTTCACCATCACCGGGCAAGCGGAAGGTCTTCAACATAAGTGTTTGAACAGAGTTGAACCCATTTAAGTCCGAATCTCTTTAAGGGGTTAATGGACTAGGTGTGAGTTTTAGGTATTAGGTGTGCTGGTGGGAGAGGCGTTTTCCTGCAGCTAAAAGGCTGGACCACATGGAGCTGGAAGTAGGGTGATTCAAGGACACCTGGAAGCTCTCCTTCTCTCTCTTTTTTTTTTATTTATAAGATTTATCTTATTGTTTTTGACAGAGACAGAGAGAAGGGGGAGGGCCCAGAGCAGTCTCCATAGTTGTACATCATCAGTTTTCAACATGATTACATTCTACACAGGTGGGTGGGCCACACAGGGTGGGAACCAGGCCGGGGGCCTCCTGCATGGGAGGCACGCTCCCACGAGCTGGGGGCCGAACCAGGGGCCTCCCACAAGAGAAACACACCTCAGTTCAGCATATGGGTCCTCACGGGCCTGGACCAGGATTCAATCCTCGGTCCCCAGAGCTGCAAGGTGAGCACTCAACCCACTGAGCCATCCCAGCTTCCCCTTCTTTCTCCTTTTATACCAGTCCCACTCCAAAAGTCACTTCTACAAGCCCATGCCTATACTATCTTTAACAGAAAGGAAAATATGTAAAGCTTTTACTCCATAATTAACAAAGGAGCTTACTCTATGACCAGCATTTTACTAGGGGTGGTGGAAGCAGAGAGAGATTAGAGGTTGTCTTCCTCCATTTGGGCAGGTGTCACAAAGTACCACAGACTGGGTGGCTTACCCTAGTTCCCATTTAGAAAAAACAAGTGCAGCTTGCTGGCTGCATTCATTTAGTTTTACATAAACACGTTCTTTGAGGCTGAAGCAAATCTGACTGGTTTTCAATGTGAAAGTATAAAAACTGTTCTTGGAGTTATTTCTAAACAGAACGTGTTCCTAATCCTAATGCAACCGACATGTATATGATGATCAGGATTTAAATAATTTTTTTCACACATAGGAACGCTATGTTTTCTAGGATTTGACATTTTCAGCGATCAAGACTTAGTACATTTTGTAAATGGAAATACCACTACTAAAAACAGAATGCTATAAATAGAATGATGTCATATGTTTCCAGAGGCTATCGATATACTAGAATGATGAGAAAATAATAATAAAAGTGAGTCATTTCATGGCAGATTTGGGGGGTGGGGTGTAAGGTTATGCACAGTCGCAAGCACCACAGGTAAGTATTCTGGGGGCAAATGGGGAAATGGGTTAAACAGCTAACATTTGTTTCTCATTGTTCTGGAGGCTGGGAAGTCCAAGATCAAGGTGCTAGGAGGTTCTGGTGTCTGGTGAAAGATTTTTTTATGCAACTGTCCTCTCTGGGTCCTCACATGGTGGACAGGGAGGAAGCTAGCTCTCTTCTTCTTCTTTAAGGACACGAGTCCCCTATAGGGACTCCACCCTTATGACCCAAGTTCATTCCAGAGGCCCTGCCTCCCAATACCATCCTATTAGGGCTTCAACATGGGAAGCTGACAAGCATTCAGTCCCTGGCCCAGGGAACCCCTGTCTTGGCAAACTCCCAGCCTCATGTTGTCACTCTCTGGGAAATGCAATCCCATTGTCATGGTGGAGAGGGTCCCCAGTCCCGTTGAATTCCAAACCCGTGTTCCTGTCTGGCATGGCTTCCTTCCTCACCTCTTCTCTGAGCCAGTCACTAAGAGGAAGGGACTTGTCAGGACCACTGTTCTTTTGAGCAGATCCACAGATCACTGTCAAGTTCTGCTCAACGTTCTGACCTATATCACCCCCCAACCCCCCCACAAAGCCTCTGAATGTTCATTCCAGGCAGATGAGAACTGGTCAGCCTTCAGCCATTTTCAGTCTTGGAAAACTCCAAAAATAGCTCAACTCTAATGCATATTTCAGGTTAGACTTGTTTATTTTCCCTCTCTTCTGAGTCAGAGCTAATTTCCCTAGAGGGGGAAGTTAAGCAAAGACTGCTGCTAGAAAGAAAGGAATCCTCAGCTTCGGTTTCGCCTTGATTGCCCGTGGACTGATGCCTCCTGGCTCCGCGTCTCAGTGGTCTCAAAGAGGACCAGCGAGCAGGGCCTTTCTTCTCCATGGGCAAGATGTTCAAAGACACCCACCAGCCAAATCCAACAAATGCCTGACTCTGGATACAGACTGCCGGGTCCTCTCAGCTTGCTAGGGGAGAAGCAGGAGGTAACATCTGAATGCTAGCCTCGGACCTTCCTCAATAGCCAAGCAGGAAAAACAAAAACCAAAAGAATCACCGGGGTTTAATTCCAAAGTGAGGTAGGACCCTGGTAGAGCAGGTATCTATGGAACAAAGGCCAAGGATAGGGTGATGATGGGTTGGTCTTGGGCAGAGTATTAGCAGAAAACTCTATGATTCAGACATACTACTATCACAGAAGCTCAACCATAGTCAGCCAGAATGGAGGGTGGTGAAAACATAATCAGAAATGCTTGGATTCTGCATCCATTTGCTGCTAGAGGTTTGTGAATCACTTAAGCTGAACGAGTTGTAGCCCCAGACATTCCTCCTGTTAATGGAGCCACCTGGGTAAAGAGGACCCTGCCGATCTCCCCCGGTTCTTCCAGTGCAAAGCTTTTTGTGGTTGTGCTGGGAAACCTCATTCTCTTTGGGTCTGTGAGTGTCACATGACTCTGGAACCCCAAAACTGAGCTGCAGGACAAGACGGTAAGAAAGTATCTGGCAGTGAGCCTCACCATGGAGCATCATAAAGACCCAGATAGGGAGCAGTTTCTGACTCCCTCTCTCAACGGCAGAAAATCAAGCTAAAACTCAACAGCCAGAACATTCATAAAGAGGATTCGGTGATCCAGTTAGCCTGGCAAAATCATCACCTTTGGGATCAGCTTAAACCACCACATTGCTTTTTCCTGTAGTCTCTTAAGCTCACCGAGGTGAAAAGTGACCAAAGCCACAGATATCTGGAGCTGTCTTTCTTTTTTCTAGAGACGTTCTAGAAGGCATGACCTCTGAGAAGAAGTGCTCTTGGACCTTAAGGAGAGGAGTAAAAACCAGGGAAGTCTGGTCCTAAACGAGATTTTCCTTTCTGAATTCATCTTGTTAACACACTATAAGCCTGACATGGACTGCTTACATCCATACATATTGATTCCCTAGCAAAGGTATTAATATCCCACTTTGGGCAGGTAAGTTAAGAAGGTTTTGTATTTCTAATCTTAATTTGCTCATGAAGAAAATTAGGCTCAGAAAATTCAAATGACCTGTCCAAGGTCACTTAGAGAGTAGGTGATGGAGTCAGCATTCGAATCTACATACAAGGTTGAATAAACTCTTTTTCCATGACACGCTCCAGAAGAGATGGCAATTCCAAGGAAAATCACAGCACCATTCCTGATGTGGTTGTGCAACGGAACATCTTTTACAGTTCTGCCAGCCATTGTGCAGTGGCATTTGCTTGTTTCTCTCTTGTCTCTCCTCTGCCTGGAAAACTCATTCATGTGAAGCTTAAACAATGCTTTCAACTCATCCTTTGAGGAAACAGAAGAGGATGAAGAGACTAGCTCTCTCTGGAGTCTGCCAATGACTAAGACAAACACTCCCCAGTGATTGGCTGTCAGGTGAACCTTGTCCTCTTCTTGTTGACTTCCAGGACAGTTGGTATCCGACCCACCTGACTTTGTTTTTCTAGGCAACTTCCTCTTGCAGAAGGGATGCCAATATGTGTGTGTACTTTCTTCCCCTGGTTGCCCATGACAGACATCACTAATCAATCTTGGCATTCCACCTCACTGATCTCAGCCTCAGTCTCAATCTTCTCTAGTTAAGTTCCAGGCATCACTGCCAACCCAAGGAAATCTATTTCCACCCCTTTATCTATAGCAATACTCCATCTAACGAAGTTTCCAAACTAATCTTTTGCATCCGAAGAATGATACGCCCCCTCTCCCCATTATTTTGTTAAATGCAAGGATCATTTTAGAAAAAAAAAACCCTTTCTATTATAGAATCTCGGTGTGGAGTACACTGTTAGAATGTCATTTTTATTTCATCACATACTAGTAACGAATGTATCTCTCAGATACACACAACCAATGCTGTAATTCTATTTTTGATCATAACTTCTGCAGGGTTAAACTGTTTAACCTGACAATCATTGACTAACTATGAGCAGGATTGATTCCCATGCAAACTCACAATTCCATTCCATGTGACTTCACCTCAATGTTTGAATTTCTTTTGAATATTTGAGAAAAAAATCAAAATATCTTGTGAGATACAAGATGATTTCCAAGGGTACTTTGAAATCCAGAGTACCAACTGTGGGTTAAACTAAAAGTCTGAGTGAGTTTGACTCTCCCCACCATGCAGGTCTGCACTGAGCATCAGTAAGTATGTGATGCAGGAAATTCTACATGAGCTCCCAACTCCAGAGCAGAAGTAGCTGCATTATTAATAGTTTGTGTTCAGCATTCCTCACAGTGAATGCACTGTTCATGGCGACTTTTGTGGGGGCTCCCTGCCTCCTCTCTTGACTACAGAAGTTGAGAAACCAAAACTTCAACAATTAGAACTTGTCCCTGCTGCTCAGATGAGACCAAGAGGCCAGAGTTCGAGACCACAGACTAAAAAAGGTGGTGAGAAGACACCCGGTTTCATCAAAGGCCACCAGACGCAGGGGGCGCCATGACAAGAAAAGAAAAGAAAGAAAGCTGCTCCCCTCTTCTTTGTGTGTTCTACTCGGCAAATCCTGTGATTTTTCTCTTCCTTGTCCTTTGGGCGTTCTAATCAAGCTGTAATTTGCATATTGCCTAGATTTAGCCACATATGTTCCAATTAAAGACAGACTCTCTTTAAGGGAAAAGCATCCCTTTCAAAAGTAGAAGCCTACTTAGAATACAGACATTGCTTCTATCCTCAGTTAATTCCTCTGCTTTATACTGGAATGTAGCCCGTTCCTCCATGTGGCATGTGTACCAACACTCTCCGTCTGGTGCCCCAGGCAGACATCACTAATCAATCATGATTGTCATTCTGAGGTGGGAAGCAGCCTCAGAACTGCCCTCTACATGGGACTCCAGAAAGCCACTGTCAATGAGATTTGGGCATATAAGATAAAAGCTCTTGTCCATTCTGCCATCTAGAATTTATTTCTGTGGGTGCCAGGAGCTCAATGTTGACCGCTGTGGATGATGTAGCATCTCTCCTCTTTCCACGCTTGTCTATCACAGTCCTTGGCTGTGGCTCAATACCGAGCACCATTCATAGACGGCAGTCCACAGAGGGGCCCAGCGTTAGGTTTTGGCCAACGATGAAGTCATGTGAGGCTAAAATTAGTCGAGAGATCAAATTAATGGCATGTTTGAGTGCCAGAAGATAAGGCAGGTGTACCAGAATCTCTCCAAGTAGACCAAGAGTTGAGCATTTATTAAGCAGTAGAGACCAAGGTGGCCTGAGGCCAGGGGTTTAGCTGGGGGAGGGTTTCATTGATTGTCCTTGGGCTTCCCACTTGTTCCCATGGTCCACTGCAATCCTCAAGCCCCACCTGTCACCTTCCATCATACGAGGGTTCTCTTACTCGTCATGCACCCGTGGTCTTGGACAATGTGGGTGGCAAAGATAGATTGGTGGCAAAACAAAACAAAAAAATAATTGACCTCTCTCCTTTTTTCTTTTTTTCTTTCTTATGGCCTAACACCCAGATCATTCCTGCTTGTTCCCAGCTTATCCTTGAATCTCTCCAGCCTCATTCTGTTCTATTAACAAGCTCTCCTTGGTCCCTAAACTTGCTACTTTCCTATTTTCCCCTAGTCACTTTTGAATCCTAAAATTAGGACTCTCCAAGTATCCTATCAGACTCCTTGCCACTTAAACCCTGGTTAATTTGTCCTAACCTCCTTGGGGGCAAAAAAAAAAATGAGTTCAGGGGATGCCAGGATAGCTCGGCGGTTGAACACTTGTCTCGGAATCACGAGTCTGGGATTCAATTCTTGGCCCCAGCCACTGCAAACCCATATGCTGACTGGTAACCGTCTGGATGGCTCAGCAGTGAAGGTTCTCACCTCCCATGCGGGAGGCCCTGGGTGGGTTCCCACCCCACACAGCCCCACCTCCACCTGTGTGGAATGAAACCATGTCACTAATGATGTACAACTATGGAGACGGCTCTGGGCCCTCCCACTGCTCGCTCACTCTCTCTCTCTCTCTCACTCTCTCTCTCACTCTCTGTTTCTCTCAAATAATAAAATAAATCTTTAAAATAATAATAATAAAGATTTTCATAAAGCCAGTCCATTCTAGAAACACAGTGATGACACTGTGACAACTGAACTTCCAATCTTTGCAAAGCACTTTCTCACCCATGATCACAGGTGATAATCCAAATAACCTTGGGAGGCAAGGATTTAAAGACCGTGAGGTATGACATCTCACAGGAGTAGGTCCAAACATTGGCTCTCCTAACCACCAGCTGGGGACCTTCATCCCATCCCTCCATCTGCCTGAGCCTCGCGGCCCTCATCTGGAGAACGCAGCAGGAGCCACGTCACAAGGCTGTAAAGATTTGTCTTGTATGTGGGACAAACGTGCTCCTGAAAGCAGGAGGAAGCCCTCAGGCAGACTCGCAGGCTCCTTGCAGACCGAAGCTGCTGGCAAGATGAGCAGAGTCCCCAAGCCTCTGCCACAGATGAAGGAAGCAGAGGTGGGAGGTCGGGTGGCAAACCCAAGGTCACACGAAGACTGAGTGGCAGAGAACAGCAGGGAGCAAAGGTTCAAACTGCAGCTGCCCCACTTGCTCAGGGATCACATGACAATATCAGTACTTGCCGGGTTCCATTTTACCAGAAGTAAGTGTGTCATGTGGGTAAACCACCTCACACAAAGTGAATGCTCAAGAAATGCAGATGGCTGGAAGCTGGGATGGCTCAGCGGGTTAAGCACTCACCTTGCAGCCACCAGGGTCTGAAGATCAAATCCCAGCCCTGGCCAATGTGGATCCACATCCTGAACTAGGGTGTGGCCCCCTGCTTGGTTCTCACCAGGGCGAACTTCCCATATGGGAGACCCCAAGTTCGTCCCACCAGCTTGCAGGGGTGTGCCTCCCATGCAGGAGGCCCCTGCCTGGTTCCTACCCTGCATGGCTGCCCGCCCACCTGTGTGGAAGGAAACCATGTCAAAAACTAATGACAGACAACTATGGAGACTGCTCTGGGCCCTCCCCCTTCACTCTGTCTCTGTCTTCATTATTCTCTGTCAAACACAATAAAATAAATCTTAAAAAAAGAAAAGAAAAGAAATGTTGATGGCACCAAGCCTGTTCAGGGACCTCCTCCTCTCCCACTGACCACAGCATTCTGTCACTAGGACCGGTCGCCTCCCTAACAGGCCGTGGAGCTGGTTTTCTCCAGCGGCCATCTTGCAGCTAGCGAATATCTCCTCTATAAGCCCTGTGCAGGAGGTGGAGAGACACTGGTAAGTAGACGTGACCGTGGCCCTTCCCCTGGTCACAGACAAGCAATCAAATAAGTGCAATCAAGGACTGGAAGTGCAATAGAAGCAGTTTCTACGGCAGTGCTTCTCAGACTTTCATGTTTCCTGTGAAAGACCCAGGAATGTTACTAAAGCACAGATTCGGACGTGGGGGCTGTACATTTGCAGCAAGTGCTCAGCTGATTCTGAGGCTGCACAATCTGAGCAGAGAACCACTATAGAACTCATTGGCGAAGCCAAGGAGGAATTCAGTCATTTGTGGGGAGTGAAAACTGCTTGCTCAGGTTGTCGTGACTTTGGTCTCCTCTCCTTCTGGAAACAGGAGAAAATTATGGAGTCCATGAACTGCAAAGACTCATTCAAGATGATTTAAGCCAGATGTTTTGAAAGACAACTGTCTTACTATCCCCAAAAGAGAGATGTCCAGTGTCGTCATAAAGACATGTAGAGACAGAGACACCTCGCCCACCCCGCATAGTGTCTGAATACTGGCATCGCTGAGAAATAGCTCACGGTCCCAGCTCTTACATGGGAATGAGCAGAAGAAATTCTACAAAACCAACATGCCTCCTAGAAGCCTGCAACAGTCTCTGACTTGCACCCGTGGGACCAGAATCAGAATGCAAGCTCAGTCCAAAATGGGCTCTATGTTGAGGTTACAGCTACTGCATCTGGGAGCTGGATAATGAGGTGAGCGGACTTCACCATCCAGATTTCTGATGCATCCCCTAGTTTTTCTTCCTGAGACACTTCTCAGTTCCTTCTCTTTTCCCGAACACGTCCATCTCATGGAGCCTCAATGTGCTAGCAGAAAGAGTATGCAAATAGGGTTAGAATTTATTTGAAGTCCCCTCAACCCAGATAGATGACAAATGTGGGCTACAGAACAAGCCATAGAAGCCTCGAGGGTCAATCAGTACTTTCAACAAGCAGTGTGTCTACCGTTATTAAACATTCATCATGTAAGAGTGTGATGTCGTTTGTGAAGAATAGGAAATGAGATGGAGAATTCTATAATCTTAGAATCCCCTCCAGCTCTGCACCCCCTTCTTTTTTGCTCAAACTAGCTTAATCCTGTTCTCATTACTTACAACTAAAAGACACTTGATTAAGACAAGTTTCCAGATAGTCTAGGCCACACAATGTTCCCAGGTCAAGGGATATTTGTTGATGGATGAATGAGCAACACTATAACCCAAAAGAAAGAAATAACATGGAGGTTTTTTTTAAGATTTGTTTTATTGTTTTGAGAGAAGGGGTGTGTGTGAGAGAGAGATAGACAGACAGAGAGAGAGAGAGAGAGAGAGAGAGAGAGAGAGAGAGAGAGACGGGGGAGGGCCCAGAGCAATCTCTATAGTTGCACATCATTAGTTGTGACATAGTTTCATTTCACGCAGGTGGTTGTGGGGCCATGCAGGGTGGGAACCGAACTGGGGGCCTCCCTCATGGGAGGAAAGAACCTTCACCACCGATCCATCCTGGCAGTTACCAGTTGCGCCGCAGCTGAGCATATGAGTTTGCAAAGATCAGGGACGGGAATCGAACCCTGAACTTCATGATTGCAAGGCAAGCACTCAAATGCTGAGTTATCCTGGAATTCTGATGTGAAACTTTTAGGATCAGCAAGACACAAAGGATGCCTTCCCCGGCCCCTATTACCTTACTCCGCTGATCACAGCCCAGGCCCTGACAAAATGACGAAGACACATTTAGCTCCAGCAAAGAGCGAGCAAAATTTGATGTCTGGAAATAGCTCTGAGTACAGAGATGTGCTCAGTCTCTGCTCCACTCCTGAGTAACCCAATACTCTTTCATAAGTCACTCAATCTTCACTTTTTCCTATTGTAACGTCCATCTGTAGTCAAAATTGCATTGGCTGCCTCGATAATATCTGTACCCTCTTCTCTCTAACAACATCCATATGCTTTAGGGAAAATTGACTCTGCAAACGAGGAAGCTCTGACTGGCTGAAGCCAATCAGCATCTTGTCGGCCACCAGCCATGGTCCCCAGTTCAGGAGTGGGCATGTGACCTGCGGAGGTGTAATTGAGGCAAATCTTCAGATTCTTTACATGAAATATAGAAAAACACAAGTGCTCTTTCTGGCCCGTGCATGTGAATGAGAAAACATGAAGCACTATTTGTCGTAACCATATTGCAGTCATGAAAGAGACCAGCTTGAGAATGAATCTGAATTGCAAAATATATTATACAGAAATGAAGCCACAGGAATGATCGCACTGCACCCAAAACGGGTACATATTTCCTCTAGATATTTCAGTTCTATGTCAACAAGCTCCCTTTATTTTTATGCCCGTTGGAATGGAGTTTTCTGTTACTCGAAAATGAATACAGTAGACTCTCTGTTAACCGGAACTCCAGCAACCTGTTTGAGATTTTGCCAGTTGCCTGAGAGTGCTGGTTGCTGGAGTTCTGGTTAACGAAGAGTCTACTTACATTTATCCAGCATCTACCAATCCCCATGGGTACCAGTTAACTGAGAATCTACTGTAGATCCATTTATTGATTCCCAGTTTGTAAAAGTACCCTTACAGTTCCCAGGATGATTTGTAGTGTCTGAAACGAAATCATATGATTTATACGAAAGTACTTTGTAAATCCTAAAATTCTGTAGGAAGCTAAGGGAATATTTTCACTGCCCTGAAAACATCCAGAGGTTAAAAAAAGTTCACCCTTCCCCTGAGACCCAAAAAACAATTAAGTTCCATGTAACAAAAGAGGCCAAAGACAGGATTCGTTCTCACAACAATTCACTTTGAGAAGCAAAAGTCAATTATTCAGAGATTCCTGCTTATTTATTCGGTTCTTTCAAGAAGATCCACCAAGCTGAGCAGGATTTGGCCTCACTGGATTGGTTCACAGACAGCTGGAAAGTGGCAAGTTCCCTGCCTGGAAAATTTCATCTCAGTACAAGCTTTGGAGCAGGCGATGAAGAGGTCATTCTCCTGGGAGGCCCCCAGGGAGGGCCCATGAGCCGTGCTGCGCAGGGAAGCTCTGGTCTAAGGATGGGGCAGAAAAGCCAGTGGGAACAAGCTTGTTGGTGTGATGGTTCAACTCCACACTCTGTCACTGCACCTGCATGACCTTGGATCTCTCAGCCTCCATTTCTTCATCTGCAGAATGGGAAGGATAACAGTTACTCTGTGTGGCCACATCGTAGGATGTGTGAGCTGGAAGTGGGTGCAATTCTCCTTGCCCTTCTATGGGAAAGGAAAGAGGGGACAAGACCTGAAAACAAAACTCACACAGAGAGGTAAAGGGTACAGGTGACAAATGAGTGGATTTTACATTATATCTTTAAAGATTTATTTTTTTACTTTTATTGTTTTTTGACAGATAGAGACAGACAGAGACAGAGAGAAGGGGGAGGGCCCAGAGCAGTCTCCATAGTTGACAGCATTAGTGTTCCATATAGTTTCACTCCACAGGTGGGCACAGGGCTGTGCAGGGCAGGAACTGGGCTGGGAGCCTCCCGCATAGGTCCCGACAAGAACTGAACTGGGAGCACACCCCAGTACAGCATATGCGTCCACTTGGGACAGAGCCGGGATTCGATCCTTGGGCTCCAGGGCTGCAAAGCGAGTGCTCAACCCGCTGAGCCATCCCAGCTTCCCTGATTTTACATTATATCTTAAATGTCTCTTATCTTATCATTTAGGTATTTGAGTCATTCAACAAAAATCCACTGAGTGCCTATGATGTGCCTGGCACTGAGTACAGATAGAAATGAGACAGACAAGGTCCCTGCCTCCACAGATCTTACCTTCTGAGAGAGACAAATGATAAATATATAAATGAATTTAAAAAATTATTTCATATGCTCAAATTGTCCTTTAAACCTCTGCTGCGCTCTTTAATACAGAACCTTGTTTCCACTGACACTTTTAATCCTCGACTTTTTTTCCCCATAACTCCTTCTAACATACTAGATAATTTACCCAGATGTGTATCGTATATTTTCTGTGTCTGCTATGAGAATGTAAGCTCTCTCAAGGCAAGACTCGTTGCATTGTTCACCTATGTAGCACAAGTTCCTACAACAATTACTGGCACATAGTAGGTCCTCAATACATATTTGTTGAACGGACTGATGTAATGCAAAGTGCTACAGAAAAATAAAGCAGGGTAGTGAGAGGGAGAGTGATGGGGTAGATGTAGGATCGAGAGCCTGGTTTACATAGAAGCCCAAGAAGGCTTCTGAGTAGGTAGCCTTTCCATTGAAAGCTGTATGGTGAGAATCAGACATGAAGATCTTGGGAAAGCATCCCAGACTGTGAGGGTGGCATATGCAAAGGCCCTGAGGCCAGGAGGAGCTTGGTGTGTTGGAGGACTAGAAAGCCAGGAAGGCTGAAGAAGGAAGGTGAGAGGAGAGTGGTGGGAGACAGGGCTAGAGAGGTGTAGAGTGGAAATGAATTTTGAATCATGCTGGTTGAGTAATCTACAAATTCTCCACTGAATTGCAGTGTTACAAGCCATAAGCATGCGTATCAAAGTGCCTGGAATGTAAAGAGGAAGGTCTTTGATAAATACTCATTAGGTCCAATTGACTCTCCTTTCCTGCTGTGGGCAGTTGGCTAAAGAATTTGGGGATATTTAACCTTTCAAAGAGAGGACCCAGGTGGGAAATGACGATCATCGTGTTCACATAACTAAAGTACTGTCATGGAGAAAAGAGAAAAGAAGTATTCTAGGTGGAAACTAAGTCCAATGGGTAGAGGCTACAGGGGGAAAAGTTTCAGCCCAATATTAGATGAGCTTCCTCAGAAACTCCACAAAGGTGAGACTGGGGTAGTGAGATTCCCCTCATTGGAAAGGTTCAAGGTCAAACTTTCACTTGGTAGGAATAGGTAGAAAAGCCCAGGCACTGGGAGAAATAGATGACCTCCAAGGCATGCAACTTGATGATTTTATGGTAATCTCTTAATCTTGCCATCTAAACACACTAGTGTTTGATCTCGCCTTTGTTTACAAACCCATCATTAAAATCCTCACAGAACATATCTACTAATAAGGTAGCAAAGACTAGGACGCATAATAAGGGATGAATGCACCCATCCTTTGTTCAATAACACAATATTTTTCTTGAATAATGCATGAGCTGTTTTTCATCTTGGAAATGAGAGAGTCCATAATCCCATTGTGCATCAAGTGATTATTTTTAAACATTTATAAATGGAAGGTGAAGACAGTGGTGGGAAGCTTAAGGACAACAAAACCATGCGTAGCTTAGAACCAGTATAGGCAGAGACGCTTCTATTAGAATCTCAGGGGGATGGAAGAAACCTGAGAGGCCACCATTCTGTCCCCTGCTGTTATAGTACCCAAGGTCACACGAGCAAAGACAAGCAGCCCTTAGGCCAGGGGTGGCAAACCTTTTGGCGATTGAGTGCCAAAGTTTATGAAATAAGAGTATACTCGCTCGACTCACGTGCCAACCCATCGAGTGAGATAGAGGTATCGATTATTTTTATGTCTATAGGAGCATAAACAATACTTTTTTAAACAGTATTCACAGCTCCACGTGCCAAAATAATTGCTCCGTGTGCCACTTTGGGCACGCATGCCATAGGTTCGCCACCCCCGCCTTAGGCCATGCTGATGTCCAATCTCAAAGAGGACTGGGAAAGAAAAGCTCCTTCATCACAGAGAACGGAAGGACACACCTCTGGCCATTCCTTGTTCCCCTGACCCCAGTTTCTTAAGGAGACATAGACTTGTTTCCCTAGACGGTGGCTAGCCCATGGCAGCAGGGTGGAACTCTGGAATGACACAAGTAGACCATAATGCCTCATTTCAGCTTTGTGACATGGAAAGGTCACTCAGCCCACCCACAGCTCAGCTACCTCATCTGTAAAATGCCCAGAATCATCTCATTCCCCTCATTGCCAGATTAAATGAGATACTGTTTGTTAAGCATCTAGCACCATGCCTAGAACATAGTAGCTACCCAATGAATAGTGTGCATTGTTATAAATATTTTCTATATTATCTCCCCTTTTTCTTTATAACCAGGCTGATTTGGCTTAGAAAACGTGTTATAAATAAGCTACATGTATAAGAGGATTTATAAACTATACAGTGCTGTGCACACATTCTTTTGGTATTATTTAATGTGAATGGGAGAGATAAGATTTCCATCAGGCCAAGGGGAATGAAACAAGCATGAAAGACAACCTCCAGGTTTTGCATCATTTATTGGAGTCACTCATATCTGACCTAAGATCCCTGGGTACATGTTCTGCTTGAATTGAGTTGAGTTGAGTTGGATTGAGTTGAGTTGAGTTGAGATGAGTTGGATTAAGTTGAGTTGAGTTAAGTTGAGTTGACTTGAGTTGAGTTGACTTGAGAGGCAGGTGGTTCTTAGGACTGCAGTCTTGTGGGCAACATGTTCTTGTAGCCAGCAGACAGGAGGGTAGTCGTGGAAATCAAGGTCAGGAGCCCAGCTGGTGAAGAAGCTGGCCACCAGACTACCAAGTTCATAATCCTGGCTCCTCCTTTCGACAGCTGTGTAACCTTAACAAGTTACTTAACTTCCCTATGGCTTAGTTTCCTCATGCATTAATATAAACTGGGGCTAATAACAATAGGCACCTCAAATATCATGAAATTAAACAAGTTAACATTTATAAAGTACTTAGAATAGTACCAAGCACATAGTATGAGCTATGTAAAGCAGAGGCCCCCAACCCTGGCTCCACAGACCAGTATCAGCCTGTGCCCGGTTAGGAACGAGGCCCCACAGCAGAAGGTGAGCAGTGGCCCAGGGAGGAGGGCTTCATCTGGATTTACAGCCACTCCCCATTGCTTGCTTACCACCTAAGCTCCGCCTCCTTTCAGATCAGCAGTAGCATTAGCTTCTTATAGGAGAAGAACCTTACTGTGAACTGCACATGGGAGGGATCTAGGTTGCACGCTCCTTATGAGAATCTAATGGCTGATGGTCTGAGGTGGAGCTGAGGTGGTGATGTTAGCACTGGGGAGTGGCTGCAAATACAGATGAACATGAACAGAGACAATTGCCTGCACAGAGACCATCATAAATCAACTGTTTGCAGACTCATATTAAACACTTCTAAAAGTGGTAAGTGACAATTAACTGGCATCTAGTGGCAGGCTTTATAGTGGCAAGTGAGTTGTATAATTTTTTCATTATATATTTCAATATAATAATAATAATAATAATAATAATAGAAATAAAGTGCACAGTAAATGTAATATGCTTGAATCACCCCAAAACCATACCCACCATCTGTAGAAAAATTGTCTTCCACCAAACTGGTCCCTGGTGTCAAGGGTGGGGACTGCTTTAGCTCTCTCTTATCACTGTTAGTAATGTCAGCAGGTGAGACCAGGTGAGGAGAAAGGAGCATCCTCAGTGGACACCGAGGGCTTCCCTAGGACAGGGGCTGAGTCCCTCATGTGCATCATCTCAGCTAATTCCTTTAACTCTCACAATGTCCGTTCAGCTCTTACTGGTCCTTTTGCTTTTGCATTTTTGGCCCCAACACACTACCTGAAATGAACAGCTCAACAAATGAGAAGACCAACAATATTTGTAGTTTGCCAGTCAACAAGCTAAGCACGTTGCACGCCATTATTGTGTTGTAAGCTGCACAATAACTCCATAAGGTCTAGACACCATTACATACCCCTATTTTTACAGAAAGGCCATCTGAGGATCAGAGAGATGAAGTGATTTTCCCAGGAAGGCACAGCTTACAAGTGGCTGAGCCAAGATCACGGTCCAGACTTACTGAGCTCCTGCCTTCTACTGCCCTGCCTCTCTGAGTCAAGGCTTCTTGGTCCCATTTTGCAGATGAGAAAGCTGTGGCCAGACAGCATTCAGTGACTCAGAATCAGTCTCCAAGTCCACGGGTCTCTTCCCTACACCCCAACTGCTCCACATACTGGCCTAATACACCTTAGCCATCTCTCAGAAGCATGGGTGATGTTACTCTCCACCTGGAGATGCTGAGTGAGACTCAGAGGCCAGCTACATGGAGCCAGGAGCACATCTCCCCTGACAGCTTTATGAGTCAGGACTTGCTGCAATGCACATACTGCTCAAGGCAGCAGGCCTTCCTTCGCACAGGGAAGCCGCAGCCAGTGCTTGGGGGCTGGTGGCCCCATGAGCTGGTTTCTGTGGCAGGTTATCATCCCAACTCCGCCTTATCCACAACTGTGCCATCTCAAGGCTTTTTCTCTTCCTTTCTAGAAAGAGCGACAAGGCCCCAGAAGCTGTTGCCGGAGGAGTTAGTGAGTTATAATCCAGGTCACTGCCTCTGAATCCGTACCTCCCAGGCACATAGCAAAACGCATGGCCTCGCTGGGCTGCAGCTGCAATGCCCACATCTGCTCTTCCCACAGAAAACGCCTCACGATGGTACAATAACTCTCAGTTTCCAAAGCACCTCAAGGGTCTTCAAAGCTGGCGACTCAAAGTAGGAACCAGGACCTGATAGCATCAGCTTCCCTGGCTTCTCATTAGATGAAAGTACAGAGTCTCGGGCCTCGCCCCAGACCCTCTCTCTCAGAATCTGCATGAAACAAGACCCCCGTGTGACTTACATGCACATTACAGTTTAAGAGGCATGGCCTTGGAACCCAGGATCAGTGGGGAAGAAAGTCTTCATTGTGACCAGAGTTGTTAAGTGACTTGTCTAAAGACACAGAGAAACAGCAAGCTGCCCCCATCTGCCCTGCCTTGCACGTGTTTCATTAAGAAACTGGCTCCTCTACTTGGGCCATGCTCACATCTTCCAAGTAGAAAGAAGACAAAGCAACATTCTTTCTTGGGGGCTAATCAGTTACACTCATCAGCCATCCAGGAAATAAAACAAATGGTGACACTTAGCAGGACGCTGTGACCAAGGTGGTCCAGCCAGACAGGCAGGGGTTTGGTCATTAAAAACTCAGCTTCCCTATTTCAGGATGGGATTCTATGTAATGCAGTGGTACGTATCATAGCAACATGGAGACGGCTGTGTCAGCATTTCTCTGGGAACCTTTTGCTTTCTCCTGGGACTATAATGAGCCCAGCATGGGGCAAAAACAAACCCGCCCTGTCCTTCACCAGAGACTGCCCGCAGTTGAACTACTTATGGGTGTTTATCTGCAGAGTAGGGGCAAGTAGCACTTTCTTTTTTTTCCATTTTATTCTTTTTCGATTTGTAAAAGGAAAGGAATAACTCAGGGAAAAAATTTTTTTAAGTGGAGCGAGAAGTCTTGTGAGTGATTTTGAGTTCTACTGCTGCTTGGAAATCAGTCACAGGATTTTCAGGGTTTATGATGCTGACTGAGCCACGGGTCAAGCAATGACTTGGCAGCTTCAGACTGAATACGAGAAAGGAAACTGCTCCTTACAAAACACCAGCAGTGAGCCTCACACTTTATTATTTTCGTGCATGTAATCAATCCTTCCAATAACGTCCCTTTTTTTTTCCAGATGAGGAAACCGAGGGTCAGAGAGGATACACAATGTTTCCCAAGGTCACATGAGATATTGACCCCAGGTCAAAGAGCCTAGGCCCATGAGATATTGCCTCTTTGTTCCTTTCCGTTTTATATTACACCTATGAGTGAGGTCATATGTTTCCTGATTCTTTCAGTCTGACTTATTTCACTCAATAAGATGTTTTCAAGGTCCATCCATGTTGTCACAAATGGCTGTATTTCATCTTTTCTTATTGCTGAGTAGTATTCCATTGTATAAATGTACCACAACTTCTTTATCCAGTCATCTATCAAAGGATACTTTAGTTGTTTCCATGACTTGGGGCCCATGTTCTTAACCCCTGGACAGAGGAGGGTTTGCCTGAATTGGATTTTGAAGGATGAGTAGGAGTTCATTTGATCAAGAAAGGAAACATGGCGGACTTTTGAATTCAAAGGCACAAAAAAAAGAATGCATGTCTGTATTTGGACACTCCTGGTACATTGAATACAGGAAAGAATGTGTGCAAAATGCTTACAAGTAGCTGGGGTTGGACCATCGTAAGCATGTCCCTTGCTGTTATTGCTTAATGTGGGTGGACCAGGGAATATTCCCAAGGACACTCAAGGCCGGAGAGAGGAGCAAAGGACTGAGTGTGAAGGACACACACCTATGCTGTGTGACAGACTTGGACTTCCTCCCTACGACAGCAGTTGTCACAGTGCTCTGAGTCACAGGGGAACAAGCACACAGAGTCCCAAGCTCCCCACTCCCAGAGTATAATTTTTGAAAATAATCAGGTTTTTGTTAAAAAGTCATGAAAGTGCTGGCTTTCTCCCCCATAATACATTTGTATTTGTTATAACACGAAATGATGTTTTAAGCCAAGCTTATCCAACCTGCGGCCACATGGGGCCCAGGGCAGCTTTGAATGGGGTCCAGTGTAAATTCATAAACTTTCTCAAAACATAATGAGATTTGGGGGGGGGGATTTTTTTTTTTTAATCTCATCAGCTATCATTAGTGTTAGTATATCTTTTGTGTGGTCCAACACAATTCTTCTTCCTGGGGCCCAGGGAAGCCTCAGGTTAGACACCCCTGATTTAAGCCTTTTCTAAGGAGCAAATGTGACAACACAAGATGACACATGCCCTCATCCAGGGTCCTCACCATCAGCACTGTTGACAATTGGGGTCAGATAATTCTCTGTGGTGGGGGCCATCCTATGCAGTCTAATATGTTTAGCAGCAACCCTGGCCTCTATCCAACAAATGCCACTAATGCCTTTCCAACTTGAGTCACGACTACCAAAAATGTCCCCAAAACATTGCCTAATGTCCCGGGGACAAAATCACTCTAGAGAGTTGTGACAGCCAGAAGTCAGAAATCAAGGTGTGATCAGAACAATGCTCCCACTGAGGCTCGAGGGGTGGAACTTCCTGCCTCTCACAGCCACTGACAGCCATCTTTGGCTTGTGACAGCATCTGTCCCATCTCTGCCCCCACCTCCACACGCCGACTCTGCATGTCTTCTCTTATAACGCACATTGGATTAAGTGTCCACCCTACTCCCGTATGCCCTCATCTTAACTAATTACATCTGCAAAGACCCTACTTCCAAACAAGTTCACCGTCACAGGTGCCAAGGTTTCAGGACTCGAACATATCTTCCTAGGGGACACAATTGAACTTGTAACAACCCTTATGAACAATGCTCTCCATTTTACAGAATCAGTTATCGACAGAGACTCAGAGAGGTGTAGTCACTCCGGCAAGGCCACACAGCACGGACATAGCAGAGTTCCAAGACCTTGACTCATCGCCCACCACCTCAAAAACTCAGGCAACCACACCCCTGGAAGTCAGATGTGGTTGGGACAGAAGAGTGGGAGGCACCACCTTCCAAGGACCAGAAGTTAGTTTTTCTTTGTTTCTAAGAGTTTGCCTGCGGGAGAGCAGCACAGGCCCAGAAGGAAATAAGCCAGCACATCACACCCCAGTGCTGAAGACACATGAGTCACCAGCATCGCCACCAAGCTGTCCAAGAGGGAAGCTAGAACGGCCACCTGATGTTGACAAACTGCCCGTTTGCTTTTCCCAAGATTCCCAGAGCTCACACTTTCCACACTTACACGATTCAATTAGGGATCCCGAAATGTGTCAGTCTGACATTTGTATTGCTCCATAAAAGAAAGTATTGAAGACAGACACATTTTCTTAAATGGAGACACATTTCCTGAAACGTGAGCCGCTTTGTTTCCATTGGCTCCAGCTATGACAGCCAATCTTTTGTAACAAGCCCTGGGAGGATGGCAGATAGCAGATCACTGTGTCTAACGTGGGGAAGTCGGGAGGAATCCCAGGGAAGTCGGGGGGATCCCAGGGAGAAGGCATGGAGAGCCAGCGTAACTATCATTATTATTCTAAGAATGGCTTTCTTTGATGTCATGCCCTAACCGTCCTATTCCTCCTCAGCTCCCCACCCGCTTCTCCCAACCCCACTCACAGCTGCCTCAGCCACATTCCGTAAAACTTCATTTTCCACTTGTTGCTTTCCTGCCTGTGGTGATGAATCCCAAAGGCCTGTCCCACTGTGGAATGGACTGAAACGGCGGATAGGGACACACAGCCAAGAGAAAGAGTTCAGACACAAAGAATAAAGCAGGGGAGGCCGGATGGCTCAGCAGGTTAAGCGCTCGCTTTACAGCCCTAGGAACCGAGGATTGAATCCCAGCCCCAGCCCGTGCGGACCCACATGCTGAACTGAGGTGTACTTCCACGTGGGTGGCCCCTGGTTCAGCCCCCCAGCTTGTGGGGGCCGTGCCTCCCACGCAGGAGGCCCCCAGCCCAGTCCCGACCCTGCGTGGCCCCCACCCACCTGTGTGGAACAAAACCATGTCGAAAGCATACAACCATGGAGACTGCTGTGGGCCCTGACCCTTCTCTCTGTCTCTGTCAATAACAATAAAGTAAATCTTAAATTAAAAAAAAAAAAAAAAAGAATACAGCAACTGAAGCCTTCATATATAACAGAGACAAATGCCTGCCTTCCAAACCCTTACGTTGGCCCCTCCACGTTGTGTGACTCAGGCAAGTCACTGCGCTTGCTGGCGCTTCGTTTTTCTCATCTCTAGGAGGGCGGTGGGGGCACCTTCCCTCTGGCATTAAATGAGAACACTCTTGGAAAGCACCCCCCATGGCATCGGCATGTCCACATTCACTGGGCACCAGCTCCCTTCCTCAACTGACCGAAGGCCACAGCATGGGCTCGCCGCGCCCAGAAGCCGACCCTGACCTTGAAAATGATCGTCTCCGCCCCTGCAGGGCCATCTGGGCCCGCCCACCACCCACGTCCATTCCAGCCCCTGCCTATAAACAGACGACTTACCCAGGGCACACGAGGTTGGTGGCAGGGGCAGAGGGGACATGGTAAGATGGGCAGGCTTCTGCTGGGCCCCTTTGCCTTTCTGAAAGGACAGAGCGCTCAGGCCACAAGGCAGGAAGCCCACACATCAACCAGGGCCCAGAACATGACCTTTGATCTCTGCTTTGATGGGCCCTGGACTCGAGTTACCACCTGGCATAGCGGTTAAGACGTACCTCCCCTGGGTTCAAATCCCAACTTTACCACCTCCAAGCTGTAGGACTGTAGGCAAGTCACGTGGTTTCTCTGCGCCTCATCCATCACATCAGAATAAAGTGAGTGCATCATGAGAGCTGTGGGAATACAGTCGCCACCAGTTCAATGTGGCTATTTGGCTTTTAATTCATTACAAGTAAAGGGATCTTTAAATTCTATCCTCTACTGGCACTAGCCACACTAAGTGCTCGGTGGTTGTGTGTACCTAGCAGCTCCCATACTGGACAGCACGCATGCGGACTATTGTCATCCTTACAGTTCAATCGGGCAGCACTGTCTCAGGGGGTGATTGTGGCGAGGAAGTGAATAGATGGACATGTTGTGGTTAGCGCCAGGCCTGCCCGACAGAAAGTGCTGGATACAATGTAGCCATTATGTCTTGTACTACAAGGTAGGTGGCATTGTTCCTGGGTAGTCAGATGAGAAAGCTGAGACTCAGAGGAAAGGAAATAGCTTGTCCAGGTTCTCACCGCTAGTAAGGAGTGGAGCCAGATTTAAACCCTGATCAAAAACAGGTATGTTTTGGGATGCCAGGCTAGCTTGGCGGTTGAGCACTTGACTCACACTCAGGAGGTCCGGTTTGATTCCCAGCCCCGGCCCCTGCAAACCCATATGCTAAACGGCGGCGCAACTGGTAGCCACAGGGATGGCACTGAATGTTCTCACCTCCCATGCCAGAGGCCCCTGGTTCCGTTCCTGCCCCGGGTGGCCCCACATCCACCTGTGCGGAATGAAACCATGTCACAACTAATGATGTGGAGACTGCTCTGGGCCCTCCCCACCTCTCTTCTCCCTCTCTCTCCTTCTCTCAAACAATAAATCTTTAAAACAAAAGGTTGTGTTTTCCACCAGGCCAGGGCTCTCTGTGTGCTGAGAACAAAGGTTAGAGATAAAGGTGGTGGTAATGCAAAATGCATCAAAGCCTGCAGCTGTATGCTCAAGAACCGAAGTACAGTTCAGTTCACTGAACTGAACCTCAGAGAACGAACACTCAACACCACCTTTCCTCACCCGGAGAAGTTTGGCTTCAGTTATAGGAACTTGTGTAGGTCCCACCCCGTCTCCCAGCCTTGGTTTCTGCTTCTGTAAAATGGGTTCCTTGGAGGATCAAGTGGGACGACATATTTCCAAGCACAGAGTAAGTACTTCAGAAATGGTTTTTGAATCTGAATAACGACCCCCAAGGAACTGGGGCCTTCTGTGACAATCAGAAGGCTGTCGGGTCGACCCTGTCTGGGAAGCAGAAAAAGTCACTGCCTCTTTGAGCTGGAGTGTGGCCCTTTAATTTGTTCATCTTTGCAAATGAGGGTTCCAGAGCTTTGCAAAAAGATGCAGAACCATCTGAGGTCTAGCCAGAGACAATCAATTCCTTGATTAAAATCTGACAGCTTAATTAATTAGTGTTTAATAACTCAACCTTAATTACACTCTACATCATTATTTGATAATATTCATAGATTTCCCACGTGGCTGCACACACATGTCTTTTATCAATGGATTACAAATGCCCGAACTTGACCTCCAGATTCGGGGAAAGTGTCGTTGAACATGAAAGACCTCATTAACACTAAGGCCAGCTGGCCAGGGCCTGCTCACAGTGGAGAATTCTCTGATTTCAGAGCTCTTTGAGATCCACTGGGAACGGTTTGCTGCAGGGTTTGTTTTCTCCCCACTCAACACTTTTCCAAGTTTTATGAAGTAATAAATAATATCATTGATGCTTACTTTCACCTGAAAAAAACACTCATGGATTTCTTTCTTTAAGCCAGAGAATGGCTTAGTTTCTAAACTAAATAAGAGTCACGAACATTCTTTGGACATGATGGGAAAGTTATGAGGGAAGTCATATGAGCCCTGAAGCCACAAAAACCTGGGTTTGACTCTATGGTAATTCGTTTAGGTTCCTTTTTTGAGATATAATCCACATACAGCATTGTATGAATTTCAGGTGTCCACCATAATGAGTCAATAAATCCTTGGTACTTTCAAGCTGTGTGGTCTTGGTTGACTTTCTTCACCTCTCTGAGCCTCAGTTTTGTAAAGGGAGCCTCTTCGTTTGCAAAAGGGTATTTATTAATAAGTCCCAATCCTTGGGATGTAGATGGGAAGTTCAAAGAGACGGAAAATGCCTGCCACTAAATGCTCCATAAGAGTTAGCTTGTAAATTATCAGCCACTGCAAAAAAAAAAAAAAAGATTCTCTGGCCAGTTGCCCCTGGAGACCACTCAGTGGGAGGAGGGGGTGGTACCTCTGCATTTGGGAGCTTCCTGGGAGTGATCTGTTAACCCTGCAGAGGTCGCAGCTGATCTGAAAGATACAAACAAACTCTTTTCTTAAATATTGTTACATATATCGGGTGCATAGATTCAAGGTCATTTGATAAATGGCTAGGTTTTTCCTTGCCCCCCAACTCTGCCCTATCAAAGACACTCTGCAAATTCCATCTTGCCCTGTGTTTACTTAGGAAAAAAAGTTTTTTTCGCATTTCAGCACCTACTAGTCATGAATGTACTTCCTGGATACATGTGACCTATGCTGTAATTTTTCTGACTGCGACCCCCATTAAAAGAGCTATTAAAGTTGATGACACCGTTACATTCGCCACATAAGGCAGCTCTTCCATGGGTGTCTGGGAGCTTTTGTGAGGAGTGGCGTGAAACCTTCCCAGATGTTTTGAGAACTACTTCAAGAGTTCTGGCCTAGAGCAGATGGTCCTACACTTAGAGTCGAGATACAAGCCTCTAGTCATGGCTTTGTGTTGAATGGCATTAAGCAAATCCCTTGCCTCTCAGGGACTCAGTATTTGTTGTTGCTGTTTAAGATTTATTTTATTGTTTGAGAAAAGGTAAGAGAGAAAGAGACAGAGAGAAAGACAGAGGTCCCAGCGCAGTCTCCATAGCTGTCCATCATTCGTTTTTTGACATAATTTTATTCCACACAGGTGGATGTGGGGCCACACAGGGCAGGAACCAAACTGGGGGCTTCCCACATGGGAGGCAGGAACCTTTGCTGCCATCCTGGAGGTTACCAGTTACGTGTCGCAGTTCACTGGGTTTGCACGGGCCAGGGCCGGGATTCGATCCCCAAATCTCGCTGTTGCAAGG
>PVKE010010407.1:0-42543 GCA_004027555.1 Craseonycteris thonglongyai | reverse complement strand
GGTGGGAGTGGGCACCAGATATATGGTGGTGGAGGGGGACCTGATTCTGGGAGGTGGGCACATAATGTGATGCATGGTTGATGTGATGTGGACTTGTACATCAGGAAACTATCCAATTGTTACCAACCAATGTCACCCCATTAAATTTAACAATAAAAAAAATATTCAAAAAAATAAATAGATAAAATTAAGATAAGGTAATATACTTTGGAAACATTAAAAAAAAAAAAGATAAAATTATACTTGACCCCAAAGGCAAGGGAAGTAAAAGCAAAAATAAATGAATGGGGCTGTATCAACTAAAAAGCTTCTACACAGCAAAGGACACCATCAATGAAGTAAAAAGGAAACCAACCAACCGAATGGGAGAAAATATTTGCAAATAATGCCTCTGATAAAGGGCTAATATATCTAAAATATATAAAGAACTCACACAACTCAACAACAAAAAAATCCAATTATAAAAAGAACAGAAGACCTAAACGGACACTTCTCTCCTGAAGACATACAAATAGCCAACAGATACATGAAAATATGCTCAACATCACTAGCAATTAGGGAAATGCAAATTAAAACCACAGTGAGATACCACCTCACACCTGTTAGAATGGCTATAAGCAACAAGACAAGGGATGACAAGTGTTGGAGAGGTTGTGGACAAAAAGGAACCCTCATACACTGCTGGTGGGAATGTAAATTGGTACAGCCACTATGAAGGCAGTGTGGAGAGTCCTCAAAAAACTAGGACTGGAATTGCCATATGACCCAGCAATCCCTCTACTGGATATCTACCCAAAAAACCTGAAAACCTTAATCCACAAAGATGCATGTACCCCAATGTTCATCTCAGCACTGCTCATGGTGGCCAAGTCATGGAATCAACCAAAGTGTCCTCTGACAGGCGAATGAATAAAGAAATTGTGATACATTTATACAATGGAATATTACTCAGCAATAAGAAAAGATGAAATATAGCATATTTGTGACAACATGGACAGACCTTGAAAACATCTTAAGTGAAATAAGTCAGACTGAAAGAATCAAGAAACATGACCTCACTCATAGGTGGAATATAAAACTGGAAGGAACAAAGAAACAAAGACTCATGGACACAGTCAGTAGTTTAATGGTGACCTGAGAGTAAGTGGGGAGGTGGGTGGGAGAGCTGGGTGGGAGTAGGGAGGGGGAATCAAACACACGGTGATGGAAAGAGAGCTGATTCTGGGTGGTGAGCACATAATTTGATGTATACACAATGTAATGTAGAATTGTACACCTGGAAACAATGTAATTGTTATCAATCAATCAATGTCACCTCAATAAATTTAATAATTAAAAAACAAATAGAAATAAAATTTTTTGCATGCCCTCCTCCCAAAAAAGATAAAATTATACATTCTTTTTAAACCTTATTATATTTTTCTATCTTCCATTATATCACTCTTTATACAAGATTTACAATTATTTGATTACTTGTCAGTCTATTCTACGTAACAGTGAGGTATTGAGAGAATATCTTTCTATTATCTATACTTCTGACACTTAAGCAATAGGTGATAAAATTTGGATGTACGAATGAATTAACAGATACTTTAATGAATGGATGAAATGAGAAGGTAAGAAATATTTAACTACGTAACAATAGTTTGGCTCATCAATAAAAGGAATTAATTTAAAATTTACCATGGCATTAAAGTCTTCATTATTGAGTAAAGTAGAAATAGATTATTCATTGTGATATTCACATACCAGTAGTTATAATAAATTTGTGAGTGCATGTAGAATAGATACATATACAGATATTTTAAATATTTCAAATGATATCTTAAGAATACATACCTGGCAAAACACAGGTTTATGGATACTGGAAAATAACTGCAGCAGCTCTTCTGAATCCCTATAGCCACTGGGGAGTTTATCTACGCAAAGGCACTTGGAATGAATGAGCTCTGCAGCCAACAGATTAACATCCATCCATTGTGCAAAGAGAGCTGATGCTCCCAACTGTTTGCCCAATAACTCCAATCTAGCCTTTGCAGCAAAGTCTTTTTTCATATACTCCACAAATCCATAGCCTTTGGAATGGCCAGTAACTTCACTGTAGACCAGAAAACATCTCTCGATATTTCCATAAGCACGAACGAGTTCTTCAAACTCTTCTAATGTAAAAGAAGTAGGCAAGTTGGTAATACACAGCAAAGCATCTGTTGGCTGGAGCTGGACTATTAAGTCTTTTCCTCGAAAAGAATATTGATGAAACATCTGAATTGCATTCTGGGCTTGTTCCCCATTCAATAAGGTAACAAAAGCTGGAAGATAATAAAATAAAGGAAAATTTTATAAGCCAGTGTTTTCAAACTTCTTAAACTATGACTCACAGTAAGAAATGCATTTTATATCTCTGACTCAGTACATATATATTTATATATATGTGTGTGTATATATACATACACACTTACATACATATACACGTACCAAAAAAGAACTATCAGAAAGTTAATACTCCTACCATATGCAATGCACTCTGATATTTTCCATTCCATTTCATTAGTTTTTTAATGCTGACACCCACATTGAAGTAACATCATGACCAGTAACTTAAATTAAATTATATAAACTATATTAGGAGCTCTACTATACTATAATATTCTGTAATATTTGTAATCTTTTCAAACTACATACAGTTTTTAATTTTTTCCCCTAGTAACTGGTGATGCAAAATTTTATGAAGCCTTAAAACCTCTTTCTTCCCACAAAATTCTAAAAGACCCTATTTGGTAACAAGGACCTAAAAAACAAACGTATAACAACAACAACAACAACAACAACAACAACAACAAAAAGATACCAAAATGCCCAGAGGAAGCCAGTTCTTTTCTTAAAATCAGATTATTCAGATTGAAACAACAAAACACACACAATTTGGCATACCATACAATATGGTATGAAAAGATCACAGGATTATGATATTGGACACTGAAGATATTAAATCTTCATGGCAAGAATGTAAAAACTTTTTTCCTCAATGTGTCCTATTTTAACAATTATTTCTTCTTATCTACTATAGAAAGCTCTGGTTGTAAGGTCATAGTTTATAACTGTAACCGTATTTTGTCAATCTATTTATTAGTTATCTGGTTCTTCAAGTATCACCATAACTACTGAAATCCAAGGCAACAAATCATTGAGTTTCTTTGCTGTATTATTTTAATGGGTGATTTAGAATTTATAGTACTTATATATCTTTAATTTATCACAGTCTATCATCAAGTGATACTGATCACTTCTTGTAGAGTCTAAGAACTTTACAACCATATACTTCCATGTATCCCCTCCCAGCCTCTGTATTGTTTTCACATTTTTTTGTGTTATAACTTCCACAGTATTGCTTTAATATTATTTTCATTTAAAACAGTCAATTATCTTTTAAAGAGATTTAGATATTAAGAAAACAATCTTTACCCACATAATGACCATATCTGACAGTCGTCATTTTTTATTTTTTAGTATGGATTCAGATTTCCATCTACTAATAGTACCATTTTCTTCCTGCTTAAAGGACTTCCTTAAACATTTTTTATAGTGCAGGTCTGATGGTGAAGAATTCTTTCAGCTTTTTAGGTGACTGAAAAATTATTATTCCTGAAGATATTTTCAGTGGCTAAATAAAGAAAGAAAAAATTTGTCCCACGGTCTTTATTTTTTAAGACTTATTTTTATTGTTTTTGACAGGGGTGGGGTGGGGAGGGAATGGCCCAGAGCAGTCTCCATAGTCATACATCATTAGTTTTTGATATGGTTTCATTCCACAGGTGGGCATGGGGCTGCCCAGGGCTGGAGCAGAGCTAGGGGTCTCCCACATGGGAAGTTCGCCCTGGTGAGAACTGAACTGGGGGCACACCCCAGTTCAGCATATGGGTCCGCACAGGCTGAGGTCAGGATTCAATCCTCAGATCCAGGGGCTACAAGTAAGCAAGCACTCAACCCACTGAGCCATACTGGTCCCCCCCCCCGCCCCCCCGATGGTCTTTTCACTTGCATTGTTTCCAAGAAATTCATAGTTATCTTTATCTTCATCCCTATAAATGTAGTGTCCTTTTTCATTTCTGGCTGCTTTAAGATTTCCACAATTATCACTAATTGTAAGCGATTTGATTACAGTGCACCTTGCTAGTTTTCTTCATGCTTTCATGCTAGGGATTAAGATGTGTGGACCTCTAGGTTTAAACTTATCGTTATATTTCAAATTTTTTTAGGCATTAGTTCATTAAATATTGTTTTCTGTCCTACCCGCTTCCTCTTTCAGAGATTCCAATTACTTCAACCTTAGGACTCCTGAAGTTGTTCCACAGTTTGCTGACACTCTGTTCATGTTTTACAGTTGTTTCTTCTGTTTCATTTTGGATAGTTTTTAACTCTATATATTCACATTCACTATTTTTTCTTCTGTGACATCTATTCTGCTGTAAATTCCATCTAACTGCAATTTTTATCTCAGACACTGTAGTTTCCATCTCCAGAAATCTGACTTAGTATTTCTGAATATCTTTCATTTCTCCACTTAAAATGTTCAGTCTTTATTATAACTACTGGTACATTTGGAACACAGTTATAGAAATAATTTAAATTAATTTCATTAATTCTTCTCTTTCAAGTCCAGATCAGTTTTGACTGACTGATTTTTCTCCTCATAATGGGTTGTCTTTTCTTACTTCTTTACCACGTCGGGTCATTTTTTATTGGATGCCAGACATGGTAAATTTTATCTTGTTGGGTGCTAGATGTTTTTGTATTTATGTAAATACTCTTGAGTTTTGTTCTAGGATGTAGTTAAGTTACTAGGAAAGAGCTTGATCTTTTCTGGTCTTACATTTAAATTTGTTAAGTAAGACCAGAGCACTATTAGCCTAGGGTTAATTTTATCCACTCTTAAGACCCTTTTGAACACTTTTCCTGATGCACCCTGAATTATGAGGTTTATCATTGTAGTTGATGAGAACAGCACCATTCCTGGCTCTGTGTGAGCTGTGAAAACTATTACCTCTAACCCCTTTGTCAATATCTAGTAACACTGAAACGTACATAACATATAACCCAGTAATTCACTTATGCAGAAACAGTTGCAAAGTATATCAGAAGACAAGTAAAAGGATATCCATTGAAGAATTATTTGAAATACTTGAAAAGTTAAAGCCTGCTAAATACCTATCCATAATGGGTAGATTTATCAATGGTGATAAATTCACAGGACACAATAGCAATTTAAATCAATAAACAAAATATGTATAAACATGGAAAGATCTGAAAACAAGGTTGAGTTTAAAAAAAAACAAAACCAAGTTGACAAATGAAACATACAGTAAAATACCATTTATGTAAAGTTTTAAAAAAATACCAAGAATAATACTATTAATTATACATACACAGCAGACTCTGTTAACCAGCACCCATGCCAGAAATACATAGTGGTATTTCTTTGTTGCTGTTTTTTTGCTGGTTGCTGGAGAGTGCTGGTTGTTGGGAGTTCTGGCTAATGGAGAGTCTACTATAGTAAAATTAGAGGTATTAGTCAAGATACTGTGGTAACAAACAGCTCCACAATCTCAATGGCTTAACAAAACAAAAGGGTTTTTGTTGTTGTTGCTCATGTTACATATTCCACGTTGAAAGGAAGAAAGGAAGGAGGCTTTATTCATCATAGTCACTCTGGGATCTAAATTAAAAGAGGTTCTGCAATCTTCCTTAATCACGTTAGCAGGAAGAAGAACCAGCAGTGAATCACATGCTGGCTCTCAAACCTTTCACTTAGAAGGGAAAAGTTTTCCATTAACATTTCAGCAAAAAGTGACTCACTGTCCACTCTCAACTTCAAAGAGGGTCAGAGAACTATCTTACTTCATGCCCAGAAGAAAAAGAACAAGAATCTGTGACGAGCTCTAATGACTACCGCAATATAATGGCAAAGTATGGAAAGTATGTACAAAATTCTTAAATGCTTGCCCCTAGGTATGAAGGGAGGGAGGGAATGGAATCAGAGACAGGCAGAAAATAGATTTTATCTTCATTTGTAATGCTCCTTTTTTCCCCCATTTTTAAAAGTCAGAAAAAATAAATGCTGAATTCCTGACCATACTAACTAGTGATTTTTATTCAATAAATCTACAGTAGTGGGTCTCTAGCAGGCATATATATATTTAAAGACAAAAAATTTTTTTTTTCAAAGCACTTTTAAAACAAAATAATTATTTTACTGTTTTGACAGAGAGAGACAGAGAGAGAGAGAGAGAGAGAGAGAGAGAGAGAGAGAGAGAGAGAGAGAGAAGGGAGAGGGGACCCAGAGCAGTCTCCATAGTTGCATGTCATTAGTTTTCTACATAGTTTCATTCCACAGGTGGGCACAGGACTGTGCAGGGCAGGAAACGGGCCAGGAGCCTCCCACATGGAGCTCGCCCCAATGAGAACCAAGCTGGGGGCACACCCCAGTTCAGCATATGGGTTTGTATGAGCCAGGGCTGAGATTCGATCCTTAGACCCCAGGGCTGCAAAATGAGCTCAACCCACTGAGCCATCCCAGCATCCCAAAACAAAAACTTTCTTGTAAAACATTTGCTAATTTGGAAATGGATGTATACATAGTGGTTATATCATCCTTCATACTTTTCCTTACCTTTTTATCATCTTAAAAAGAAGAAAATAAAGTAGTTTAGTTTTTTAATATCACAGATATAAAACTAATACCCAGAAAAATTAAACAATTTTCCCAGCTAAGGACAAACCACACAGTGTATTCACTAAGTCCAGTAATTTATTAATAAAATTGAAGGATAGCAAACCTATAAAGGATATTCATTATAATATTATAACATATAAAACATTCATTATACATATTCATAGGACTCTAGCAATACCATATCAATTTATGTGATTAAAATTTAGGATATTAATATTATCTTCAGAAAATAAATTGTACGAGCAACATTTATGTGATGTAATGCTTAAAAATTTCAGAAATAAGCGTAAGAATGAAAAGACACTAAGCTGTTTTGTTTTATAATGATTATATGTACAATCAAAATGAAATCAGACACTCAGAACAAAAGTCTTACCTGTTCGCTTGTTTCTGTCCACATAGCAATACTTTAACTCATAATCTTGTAATAGATCATGAACTTCCTGAAAGAGACAAAGCATGAATTCAATTAACACATAAATGCAGTTAATGGATAATTCAGCTGTATTAGCCAACTACCATCACCATCACCAGTCTCCTCCATGTAAAAAATCTTCCATGTATCTCTATTACTTATTTAAATTAAAGGCATTCAAAGCCCAAAAGACACAGTACCAACCTATTTCTGGAAATACAGTTCTAATACAATCTCTACACATTCCCATATGCCTGCTCAAATGAATGTTCACTGTCTTATGAGTGTGCCATACCCAGTCCTCACTGAATTTCTGCTTATGCAGATACCTGACCTCACATGGGGCAAACCTATCACTAAAGCTACCAAACTTCAACTGAAATCACATGCATATTTTGAAATCCCAGGTCAAATGTTCTTCCATGAATCTTTTTCCAATTTTTTTCCACAGGAAGGGGCCTCTCCCACTTCTGTGCTAACAAGGGTCATCCTTTATTTATGCCTCTCTTATAGAAAAAATATTAAACATTTCTTTTTGTGTACTACATACTAAGTTTTTTAACAAGTAACAAATCTGTATATGCTTTGTAATACCAGCATGGAGAATAAATAAATGTAGATTGCAAACCTAATAGAGATCCCTGGGTATGAAAACAAGTAACAACCACCAAGATATGGTTCATAGTTCAACTTATTTCCCTTTGGCTCCTCAAGATGTTTAAACTGGCTTTCTTGTTCATTCTGCTTCTATCGTTAATCTAGTCTGAACTTGTTTCTTCTGATATCATAACTTCCATCCACTCGGGGGCCTGAAAAAGTAGATTTCTATTTCTGATCCTTCCAATAAAATGGATAATACTTGAGTATAGAAACTATTTTCATGTATTTGTGTATTACCTATATTGCTTTGCATTACAGTCACTCAAAGAAACATTAAAGTACATATAATTTAGTTATTTTTCCATTAAATTGCTCTTTCATCTTGAAAACTTCATTCATAATAGACAACAGATGGAGTCATTATTTTTTAAAGGAACTTGTCTATTACATAGGTAGACTTCTGATCCCAGATTGGAGAGTTACAGCCAACCTGTTCTACACTGCAAGTGAATAAACTTAATATACACAAATGCAAATATGTTAAGTTTACAATCTAAACTAATTAAATAATAAAAATTTTTATTATTGCTATTATTATAGTTAGCATTCATTTAGCTTTTACTAAGTACCAGAGCACTGAATTCAGTCAGCCCTTTGAGGAAAATGAGGAAATCAGAGCAGAGCACAGTCAAGTTAACTTGCCAAAGTCATAGACTTAATTAGGTAACTTGCTGAGTTAAGATTCACCAGTCAGTCCGGTTCCAGGGACCACACTCTTAACCTTTATGCCATATTGCTTATTCTTTCCAGTACCAATTACAAATAATAGTACACAACCACTAAGAATTATAAAAACAATACTGCTAGTACCCTAAGACATGATCATATAGAAATGGAAAATAGATAAGAGGACAGCTATAAGTTGAGAAATATTTTCCCTTTTAACCCAATGCAAAGGAGGTAAAAGAGTGATACGATAGGTGAAGTATAAAAACATGATGCTGAATGAAGAAAAAGAAAACCACCTATGATAAGAAAGGTAAAGCTGATAATTTAGTATTTCTTATTAGTAAGTCAATATTAGAAATGTTTTAAACTACATATACTTACCAATTTCAAAAATATTGTTTGAAGAATTATGTAGTAATATTATCAATATACAGATTACTTGATATATTATGGTAATTTTATCTTGTAAGCGTTGATGTTTTCTTGGACTTAAAAAAACACACACTGTATTTTTCATTAAGAAAACGTAACTCTCAATAGTGTAACATACACATCTATACATCTTGCCAATCAGCTAATTTAATACTTTATGTAGTAGGTGACACAATTTTGTTTGAAGAGATCCAGTGTATGCTTTTAGCTGCATGGACTCTAATCTCTCATGTCACAGTTAACAGCTGTCAAATGCTAGATAAAGAAAACATGATACCACTCTTCACATTATCAAGTGCCTGTAAACAAATGACATGTTATGTTACTCTCTCAGTTAAGAGAACTACTTGAGAGAGATCTCAAATATTCAAAGGTGTATTTTGTAACTTAGAAATTTTATTTTAAAAATTCCGGTACCCATATTTCTTTCTTTTTTTTTTTTATTGTTTTGACAGAGAGAGAGAGAGAGAGAGAGAGAGAGAGAGAGAGAGAGAGAGAGAGAGAGAGAGAGAGAGAGAGAGAGATACAGAGACAGAGAGAGAAATGAACTGGGGGAGCTGCCAGTTCAGCATATGGGTCCACACGGGCCGGGGCCGGGATTTGATCCTCGGTTCCTGGCGCTGCAAAGTGAGCGCTTAACCCACTGAGCCATCCCGGCTTCCCAATACCCATATTTCTAATCATGACTTTTCTATGTCTCAGATGGAGGAATGTAGATTTTGCCGACTGAGAAACCTTATAAAGCTTACTGCAAAGAAGTAAAACCATTATTTTCCTCCATGCCCTGGTTGTTTTGACCCAGGCAAAAGTGGGTCACCCTTCAATTTGAGCCTCAATAAGCTGGCCAAATGAAAAACTTAAAACCTGAAAGAATCCTAACAACCATTTGCCAAAATTCTACTATGCTCCACCACACAGAACCAAAAGAACTAAAATTATACCTCCTTATACTAATCTAGAAAACAAAGTAGCGCCTTTAATGAAAACACTTTGTCCTCTAACCAGCAATATCACTTACAAATTTCTCATAGAATGAGTTCATCAAAACTGTTAATATTAGATATCTTTAGTAACCTATTTCCAGACTAGACTCACTATCATTCCCTGGAATTAAATAAAAAGTTGTGCACATATAAATTGTCTCCTGGGCAGAGGATCAAGCAGTTAGTTAATGACCTCCCCAAAAGTTAAATAACTATTGTTCCAACTGGTCTGGACTTCTTCCTGAATGAGCCCAGCCTTAATTTTAATCTGAAATCACATTGTCTTCTAAGCCTGTCACAGACTTACTTTCATTAAAATGTAATTTTTTTTCTAGGAAAGACTTTCATAGATTAAAGCAGTCTACTTTTAAATTCTACTTTTTTGAGCTAAAAAAAAAAACAAGTAGTTTTTTTAATTTTAAGGGATTTGATAATACGAAAATATTATCTGTAACATGCATTAAGTTATGAGGCATAACAATAAGTAAGCACCCAGGAACTCACTACCAAACTTAAAGACTAGGACACTGGCAACACTGTTCCATCAACCATTGCATTCCTTAGCTAGACCATATCATCACTTACCCCCATAGCTGGAGTTCCTCATCTAGGTATCCCCAAACAATACGTTGTTTTGTTTCTGAGCTTTATAAAATGATCTTACACTATTTTTAATCTTCTGTTCCTTGCTTTTTATTCTTAGTACTGTATTATGTTTTGAAAATTCATTCACGCTGCACATAGCTCTTCATTTATTCACTACTGTTTGATATTTCATTCTGTAACTATAGTATGATTTATGTATACGTTTTTCTATCAATGAATATTTGGTTTGTTTTAGGTTATTATTGTTATTTGGCTACTTACACATATTTTTAAAAACTACAATCACATTCTTATAAATTTTACATTCATATTTTCTCATGTACAAGAATTTCTAAAGGAATTAAATTCTGGGGATGCCAGATGGCTCAGAGGGTTGACAGCTCTCTTTGCAGCCCTGGGGACCCAGGATCAAATACTAGCCCGAGCCTGTGTAGACCCATATGCTGAACTGGGGTGTGCCTGCAGTTCAGTTCTTGCTGGGGCCCATGCAGGAGGCCCCTGGCTGGGTTCCTGCCCTGCACAGCCCCACACCCACCTGTGGAATGAAACTATATTGAAAACTGATGATGTGCAACTATGGAGACTGCCCTGGGCCCTCCCCCTTCTCTCTGTCTTCGTTTCTCTCTGTCAAAAAAAAAACAACAATAAAAAATAAGTCTAAAAAAAAAAAAAAAAGAATTAAATTCCTGGGCTGTATACATGCAAATAATCTTCTTTATATGAAGATGTCAACTTGTTGCTGTAATAGTTATACCTATTTACATTCCCATAAACAGTACATTAGAATTTTGTCTCACTAATCGTCTCACTAATCCATATCCTTACAATGCTTGATGTTATTAGATATTTAAGTTTTGTCAATTTAGTGGATATAAAATTGTATCTCATTGTGCTCTTAATTTGTATTCCCTTGATTAATAAGGTAGGACATTGTGATGGTTTTATGTTTTAACTTGGCTATAATATCCAGTTGTTTAATTAAACACTAATCTAGATGTTGCTGTGAATGTATTTTGTAGATGGGGTTAATATCTACACTCAGATTACTCTAAGTAAAGGAAATCATCTTGAATAATATTGGAGGGTCTCATGTAATCAGGTGAAGGCTTTAAGAGCAAAAACTGAGTTTTCCTGGAGAAGAAATCCTGCCACAAGACTGTAGCATCAACACGTGCCTGAGTTTGTAGCCTGCTGGTATGCTATACAGATATTGGACTTGCCAACCTCCTCTATCTATCCATCCATCCATCCATCCGTTATCTATATATATGTGTGTATATATTATAAATACACATAAATATAAATATTATGTATAATCTGTTTCTCTGAGGAACTCTGATACAAGCATCTTTTTATATTTAGTTGCTGTTTATTTCCTCTTCTGAAAAACATTCAGAATGTTTTTGCTTCTTTGTGTTTTGCTTTTCTTCTATTGACTAGCAAAACTTTAGCATATTCTGAATACTAATCCAGTGTTGAGAACTGTTTTATATATGTATTCCCCTAGTAGGTGATCTGTCATTTGGTTTCTTTGTCAGTTCTTTTGGTGAAGAGGAGTTTTTCATTTTAATGAAGCCAAATTTATCATTTTTTCCCCTTACAATTTATGTTTTCTGTTCCTTAAGAAATCCTTTCCTACCAAAGGTCATAGACCTATTTTGTCTTCCTATAGTTTTTAAATTTTCCTTTATTTAGTCAGTTTGGAGTTTAAACAGTTGGAATTAGCCATATTATGCCACAATTTCCAGCACAATCTTGAATAGAGGTAATTCTTGTATTTCTCCTAATCATGGAAAAGTTTTCAATATTTTACTACTAAATATGGTTGCTTTTGGTTTTTCTAGATAATGTTTAAGTGTGAGGAAGTTCTCTTAAAAATGTTTTTGTTAGTTTCATGTGTATAAGAGAACATAATGCTTAGACATTTACAGACCTTATACAGTGATAACCTCAATAGGTCTATTTCCCATTTGATGCCTTACATAGCTGCTACAATATCACTGACTATATTCCCTATGCTGTACTCTATATCCTATGACTATATATATATTTAAGTAATAGTTGACATTCAACATTAATTTATATTATTTTCAGGTATACAACATAGTGGGTAGGCAGCTATATAATTTATGACATACTCCCCCACAATGGGTACAGTGTCAAGCTCACACCATGTATAGCTCTTTCGACATTATTTATACTTCCCATACTGTACCCCACAACCTCATAACCACTATGTGTCTACCAATTTGCACTTCCCAATCCCTTCACCCTTTCCACCCATCCTCTCATCCTCCCTCCATCTAACTCCATCAGTTGAAGTCTAATTCTGTTGATTATTTGTTATTCTGTTCTTCAGATTCCATGTTCAAGTAAGATTATATGGTATTTGTCTTTCTCAGTCTGACTTCTTTCGCTTAGCATAACTTCTAGTTCCATCCATGTTGTTGCAGGAAATTCTCTTTTATTCCTGTTTACTATAAGTTTATATTATGAATTAGTGTTCAATTTTATCAAATGCTTTTTCTGCATCTATTGAGATGACTTAAGTCTTATCTTCATGCCACTGATCTCAAACTTCTTACTTCTACAACAAGCTTCTCTCCGAGGCTTCAAACCTGGATATACTACTGCTTGCTTCGAAGACATTTGGATGTTCCACAATAGATAAAAGTAATATTTTGGCCCAACACAGGGCTTGTCATATTAGTTTTGAGATATTAGCTGAGTAAACGTGGTGTCAATTTTAATTTGGCTACAGTTTCTTTTTAAAGATTTATTTCATGGGTTGAGAGAAGGTGAGAGAGAGAGAGGGAGGGCCCAGAGCAGTCATCATAGTTGTACTTCATTAGTGGTGACATGGTTTCATTCCACACAGGTACATGCGGGGCCCCACAGGGTGGGAACTGAATCAGGGTCCTCCTGCATTCGAGGCAAGAACCTTTGCAGCTGAGTTATACCAGTGGTTACGGTTGTGCTGCAATTCAGTATATGAATTTGCACAGGCCAGGGTCAAGAAATGAACCCTGAACTTCACAATTACGAGACAAGCACTCAAGTGCTGAGCAATTCTGGTATCCCCTAAATTTTTAACAGCTTTTGATGCAGTTATTTTGCTGGAAAGTTCATTTGACTACCAACTCTTTGCCAAAGGATCATTCTGACTTGGCCTAAAATAATTAATAAACATTCAGCTTTTCATTTTTTTTTTTACTAACAGTATAGTAATAATAATTTACTGAGTGATTATTTTATCCCAGACACTTTATAGACATTATCTCCTTTAATCCTAATAACCTGATGAGTTGGATTTTGAAGATGAATTTTCATATCTAGATTTTAGAGATGCAGACACTGAGGCCTAGAAAAATTAAAATACTGACTTGCACAGACAGTATATGATTCAAACCCAGGTCAACAGACTACTGAGCAAACACAATTAACTACCATGCTATAGTGTATCTTAAGAATCACCAAAACAAAAATAAAATCTATGAAACATTCATTCCCCTCACATTCCTAAAGCTTACTGAATCACTGACCTCCTAATCTGAGAATGGGAACCAGAGTTTGGGAGATAAAACAAAATAAATATACTAGAAATTGAATTGCATCATTTCCTCGTTTAAATATTTCAATGAACCCTTATTTCCCTTAAAATAGAAAATCGAAACTCCCTAATATGGTCTTGAAACCTATAATCATCTGGTCCTATTAAAATGCTAGCCTTCTACTGAAACACTATCCCTCTCAGACTCTATGCCTCAGCCATAATGAACTCGTTTTGGGCCATCCTTTTTCTTGTCTTCAGGACTTGGTAAGTCTTGTTACCACTGCCATGAATACAGGCACCCCTCACTTAATGATCAAGTTCTACTCCTATGACTAGGTCATTAAACAAATTGGTCGAAAAGCAAGGAGCTTAAAGGCAGGTGTCTTGTGGTGTGTTGTGACACCATAGGGTATATATTCTTCAACAGCTATCACATGGCATCACACCCATAAATGAAATATGTAGTCTTGTGTGGACTGTGAATGCTCCACGTAGTGAATACTAACGCACTGCAGGAATGAGACAAAGACTGAGAAAAGGGATTCCTAAGACTCACACAGACAGAGAAGGGGGATTCCCCACACTGGAGAACTGGTCTTAACTCCCAATGGTCATTAAACAGGTAGGTCATTAAGTGAGGAGTGGCTTTCTTTTCCCCACCCTTCCCTTAGCTACCTTCTCTCCCCTTTCGTCTCAGCTTAGATGAGTTTCTCTCAGGAGCCTTTCTGAATCTCTGAAGTACAGATTAGGTATCTTTTCCTCATGCCTCAATAGCATTTTTTACTTTCCCCATTCAACACTAATAGCACCTATCATTTGTTTTAACTATTTATACACTTGCATCTTCACTAGATTGTAGGCTTAGAAATAGCAAATACCACACATCTGACTTGTTCATAAACAGTTCTCCAACATCTAGTACACATCTAATGAAAGCATACCTTCAATATTTGTTAAATGCATTATTTGTTTCCACAGATTGCCTTCATAAACTCCAAAGAACGTTTTTTTTCCCCTGAGATTAATTTTACAATCTTAACACAAACCAATATACGTTTAAAGTGTTCAAAAAGTATAAAAACTGAAAATATACTTTCTTTACACTAACCTAATACACAGCTCACATCTTTTCTCTTTTAAGATTTATTTTATTGTTTGAGAGAGAGAAACAGAGAGACAAACAGTGAGAAGGGGGAGGGCCCAGAGCAGTGTTCACAGTTGTACATCATTAGTTTCGACAGTTTCACTCCATACAGGTGGATGTGGGCCCACTTGGGGTGGGAACCAAACTGGGGCCTTCCACATGGGAGGCATGCCCCAGTTCAGCACATGGGTTTGCATGGGCTGGGGCCAGGATTTGATCCCTGGACCTTCCAGTTGCAAGACAAACGCTCAATCTGTTGAGCTATCCCAGCATCCTCCCATCGTTCACATCTTTAAAAGAAAGTATTTACATACCTTAAATTAGTTACCGGTAATACAGTAGACTCTCAGTTAACTGGCACCCATAGGGATTGGCAGATGTAAGCAGACTCTCTTAACTAAAACGCAAGCAACTGGCAGGCTTAAGAAACTGGCAAGAATCTCAGGCAAAAATCTTTTGCTGGTTGCTTGAGTTCTGCTTAACAGAGTTTACTGTATTATATATCTAGCTGTAAGAGGTGCTCCTTGAGTAGGTTTTGCTTGTAGATGTCCCCTGGAAGCACTTCAATCTCCAAAAGACAGATTTAGATAATCGTCCCTCCCAAAGAATAACCCTATGTAAATCATGATCTCCTTTTCTCCAACCTGCAAAATGTGTTTTTCCTTCAAATATTATTGGATATATTACTGCTTTAGTTTTCTATTGCTGTGCACCAAATTAAACTGTTTAAAACAACCCATTTATTATATCTCCGTTCTATAGGTCAAAAGTCCAAGCAGGCTCAAATGGCTTCTCCGCTTAGGATCTCTCAAGGCTAAAATCAAGATTTTAGGCAGGCTGCACTCTTATGTAGAGGCTCTAAGAAAAAATACACTTCCAATTCACTGAGGTATTTAGAATTCTGTTCTTTGTGGGTGTAGAACTGAAGCCCGTTTTCTTGCTGGCTGTCAGATGGGACCACTATCAGCTCCCAAAGTCTTTGCATGTGACCCACTCCATCTTCAAACCCAGCAACAGTGCCTCAAATCCTTCTTGTGCTTCAAATCATCTGACTTCTCTTGCTGCTGCTAAACCTGAGAAAACTCTTCTGCTTTTAAAGGGCTAGTGTGATTAGATTGGGCCTAACCGTATAACCTGCCATTGGTACCTCTAAATCAACTAATTAGTAACCTTAATTACATCTGCAAAAATCCCTTTTTGTCATGTACCACAGTGATTACACGTGGTTCCATGCACAGTTCCATGGATTACAAATGGGAGGGGAGGGGCATTTTTAAAATTCTGTCTACCACAAACAATCATAAACTACTATTATTTACTGTATACTTTACACATACTTGACACAAAATCTCTCTTAATATTTCAGGTTTCCGAACTCAAGCAAAGTGAGGAGGACATGTGCTCAGAAGAAAACCCGGCACAGAATGTCAGAACTCAGGCATGGCACAGAGGCCTGAAGGCCAGTGAAGCCGCCCGTGCGGAGGTGGAGCCCATGGTGCAGGACAGCGTCTGCCGGGGGAGGGGCAGCCGCTGCAGTGCGGAGGGCAGACTTGGTACTTAGACTAAGAGGGGGTTGTTCACATAAGTAAGTACATTAGGAAAACGAACACCAGGCTTTCCATGTTCAGAACAAGGAGTAAGAAATAGAATGGGAGAAAAGGAGAATGAACTTTATGGTGTTAGAGGACAATCTGAATCAGTGTGAATCCATAACTGTGGTTGGTAGGTAGGTAATGATAGATGATTGGTTGGTAGATAGATAGACAGAGATAGCCACACTTACATTTAAAGATTTATTTTTATTGTTTTTGACAAAGAGAGAGAGACAGAGACAGAGATAGAGAGAAGGGGGAGGGCCCAGAGCAGTCTCCATAGTTGCACATCATTGGTTTTTACACATAGTTTCATTCCACAGGTGGGCACGGGGCTGCACAGGGCAGGAACTGGGCCGGGGTCTCGCTCCGGTGAGAACTGAACTGGGGGAACTCCTCAATTCAGCACATGGGTCTGCACAGGCCGAGGCCAGGTTTCGATCCTCGGTCCCCAGGGCTGCAAAGTGAGCACCTAACCCACTGAGCCATCCTGGCTTCCCCACACCTACATTTAAACATTCTCTAACTTCCACTAAGAGGACTTGAAAGCAGTGACATCTCAATGGCAATGAGTACATCTAACTCCCAGATCTTAGCTTCATGTTAATATTATTTTCCCCTAAGAAATTAGGCACTGTAATAATCATCTAGGGCTGCCACAACAAAATACCATAAATTGGGTGGCTTAGACAACAGAAACTTATTTTCTCACATTTCTGCAATCTAGAATTTCAAGATCAAGGTTCCAGCACCTAGCTGATTTGGTGTCTGGTGAGGTCTCCCTCCCAGGCTTGCAGATGGTCACCTTCTCACTATGTACTCACATGGGCTTTCCCTGGTGCTTCTGCACATGGGGAGTGGGTTGGGAGGCACACAACAAAGTTCCCGGGTATCTTTTAAAGCCAGTAAGCCTATCTAATCCAGGCCCCACCCTTATGACCTCATTTAATTACTTCCACCGAGGCCCCTTCTTCAAATACAGCCACACTGGGAGTAAGGGCTTCAACATATGAATTTGGGGAAGCACACTCGCTCCATCACAGGTGCCTTCATGAAATGGCTGCTTCCAGGGTGGGAGCAAAGAAAGTGCCCAATAAGCTGCAAAATCTTGTGTCAAAAACATAGAAAGTACTCACTGACTGGGATATGTCAAAAGGACACAGGACCCTTCCCGTAAGTGTATGCCGGAATTAGTGACTTGCTTCCAAAGAATAATGAGTGGGAAAAATAGTATCTTTACAGAGGAATGCTGCAGCAGACATCACCCTAAGCAAATAACCAATGATAACATCACCACCGGTGGTAAGTCACGGTGATACCACGTAAGCCCTACAATGACATGATCAGGCATGCATTTTTCCCTCTGGAATTCTTCCCAACCCAAATCTATCATTAGGAAAAGACCATACAAACCCAAAATGAAAAGCATTCTATAAGAAATCATCATGCTAAGTGAAATAAGCCAGATAGAAAAAGCTAAGAACCATTATGACTTCACTCATATATAGAATATAAAACTGAAAGCAACAAAGAAACAGAATCTCATGGACACAGTAAATAGTTTAGTGGTTACCTGAAGATAAGGGGGGAGCTGGGTGGGAGAGAAGAGAAGGGGAGCTAAATAAATGGTAATGGAAAGCGCTGTAGATCTAGAACCTATGTAATTTTTACTAGCCAATGTAATCCTAATAAATTTAACAATAAAAAAAATTTAAAAAGAAGAGCATTCTTTAAGATATCTGACTAAACCTGTCAAAGTGATGGAAAAAAAGAAGAGACTGAGAAACTAGTAGAGAATGGAGACTTAGGAGCCATGATGACTAAATGCAAGGTGGACTGGGTCCTGGAACATAAAAGGACATAAATAAAATCCAAAGTCTGCAGTTCAGTTAAAAATAATGTACCAGTCTTAACTTCTTAGTCTTGACTAATGTATCTTGGTTACATAAGATACAGAATTAGGAGAAACTGGGTAAAGAATATATGGGAACTCTATTATACTACCTTTGTAACTTTTTCTGTAAATATGAAATCATTCCAAAATAAAAAATTTACTTAGGAAGAGGACACAGGAGCCAGCTTGAAGAAGCTCCCACTGCCCAAATGTATAATATAACGATTCAGGCATCAAAATAAATACGCAGAGTAACGGAAAATAACCCATAGAACAACATGGGAAACCATGAGCCTACTTTTGATATAAATAAATGCATGGAATGAATATGTGAAGGGGAACAGAATATTTAGAATAGTCTTAATTGAAGTATCTTCCTTCAAAATCCTTACTAATTACATAGGGAAAACCTTTGCATGGAGAAGCCTGGCAGATACTACTTTAATAAAAGTCAATCAGGGAAAGCCGGGACGGCTCAGCGGGTTGAGCGCTCGCTTTGAGGCCATGAGGACCGAGGATCGAATCCCGGCTCCGGCCCAGGCAGGACCCACATGCTGAACTGGGGAGTTCCCACAGTTCGGTTCTCTGGCTGTCTCTCTCTCTGTCTCTCTCTCTATCTGTCAAAAGTAAAATAAAAATAAATATGCACTGAAGATAAAATAATTACTCTCTATAAATATAAAAAAATAAAAATAAAAATAAAAAAATAAAAGTCAATCAAAGTGATCAAAGTTAACTTTACCAACAATGAGGCAAACGTAAAAATATGCCACCATGTGACAGTCCTGCCAACAATACACAACTTGAACCTAATTATAAAAATATATCAGACAAAGCCGAACTGAAGGACATGTTACAAAGTAAGTGGCCTGTAATCTTCAGAAGGGTCAAGGTTATAAATGTTAAGGAAAGACTGCGCAGTTATTCCAGATTGAAAAAGACTAACGAGACACAACAAAGTATAATGCATGATTCTGAACTGGATCCTTTTAGTCTAAAAGAGATGAATGGGACAGCTGGCAAAACTTAAAACACATCTGAGGATTAGATGGCAGTAATTTGATTTTGATGGCAGTAACATGGTTATGTTGAAGAATATCCAAATGTGTAGGAAATATACAATAAAGTACACAGGGTGGTAGAGCATCAGGTCAGTACATAACCTCAATCAGTTCAGAAAAAAGTTCTTGGTACTGTACAGTCACGTGCTATATAATGACATTTCAATGATGGACCACACAGTATACAATGATGGTCCCATAAGATTATAATGGAGCTGCGAAATTTCTATCTCCTAGTGACATGCAGCCATCTTAAGGTCACAGAGCAACGCATTACTCATGTGCTTGTGGTGATGCTGGTGTAAACAAACCTACTGAGCTGCCAGTTGTATAAATGTATAGCACATAATACATTATAACAAGTGACCATGTACTGGTTATATGTTTACTGCACTTTGTATCATTATTTTAGAATATACTCTTTCTACTTATTAAAAATATGGCCTTAAAATAGTATGTGGGGGAAGCTGGGATGGCTCAGTGGGTTAAGCGCTCACTTTGCAGGGCCGGGGACCGAGAATTGAATCCCAGCCCCGGCCCGTGCGGATCCATATGCTGAATTGGGGAGCTCCCCCAGTTCAGTTCTCTCTCTGTCTCTGTATCTCTCTCACTCCCTTTCTCTCTGTCAAAAACAATAAAATAAATAAATAAATAAATAAAAATTAAAAAGAAAAAAAAAGTATGTGGTGTTACACTGGCTGCATACACCTGTTTATCACATCTCTTGACTGCATCATTTTCTCTTGTGCTTGACTTAATCATGTGCTGTTTTGTACAGTAACGTGCTGTACAGACTTGTAGCCTAAGAGCATAGGCTGTATCATACAGCCTAGTGTGCGGTAGGCTGTACCATCTAGGTTTGTGTAAGTGTACTCTATGATGTTTACACAATGACAAAATCACCTAATGATGCATTTCTCAGAACACATCCCCAGCTTTAAGTGGCACATGATTGTACTTACAACTCTTCTATAAGTCTGAGATTGTCTCAAACTTAAAAAGCCCCAGATTCGTATGTTCTTGTTTGTTGCCATTACTTCACCTCTAGATCAGGTGGCAAAAAAACCCATAAAGTATAAAGTCAGAGAAGTGGGAGACTAATCTGGAACCAAAAGCAAGCAGTTAAACTCACAGGTAATAAAAGATTCAAAGTTCAGGAAATAAAGGCAAGTTGGGAACTAAGAGCAGACAATCACGGTGGTAGGTGAGGAAAGATAGATAAACTGGGGTAGCTGGGACAAAGCGGGGGTGGGGGCGTGGAGTGGGGCTGGGTGTGGGGGACAGGAAGAGAAACAAAAACAATGCATACAAATACAGGCTTAAACAAAGTCAATGAATTCTAATGCTATTTTGGTATTCAGGTGGTAACAAGTGTTTAACAGAAAGCTTCAAACACACATTCACAATAGTACAAGCACAGAGACAAGGGAAAAAACTTCACAAATCTAAAGATAATGATAGTAAATAAGCACAAAAGCACCAAATGCCCAGAAAACAAGCTTAGGGACTCACATGAGTTAGGAACTCATAAATCTTACGAGAGAAACTTTTTTCTTAGTAATAAATACTTATTGTGAAGGACCCTGAACAATACAATGGACAATAGTTTTGACGTATTTTAACAAGAAACATTATTTATATGAATCTTTGACTTTTAATATTATACTGTAAGTCACTGTAAACCTCTTAGAAAAAGAAAAATCTTTGGGGAGCAGCCACTCCGTGCCAGGCACAGTACTTAACATGTGAGTTGTCTGTGCTGGGTAACCAGAGAGCAAGAAACTTTTCCATCAAATGTGAAGTGACACAGTTGACTTCAGAAAGAAAATTAAGGAGCCTACTTTATATTCTTGCCAAGGTGAAAGATAAATCCACCTGTGCCTAAATGTGACCCACAGTGGTTGCTGATAAAACTGTTCTCCAGAAGCAGCTTTGAATCTGCTCCAGTGAGTCCCAAAGACATGATGAAAATACACTGGCTTCTCAACCTGGGTCTATAATCCCCTGCGACATGGGGGGTGAATTAAAAGAGATCCCTAAAACCTTGAAATCATATGCAAATTTTGTGTGCCTATTAATATTAGCACTTTTCTGGAGAGAAGGTTTACAGCTTTCAACTCACCTATAAGCCATGAACAGCTGACTGATTAAATAATTATAAATGAACAGAGTAATTTCATGCCAAAAAAGTACACAGTCTTACAATGCAAAATTTGTTTATCTTACAAATCAATCCTGAGAGCACACCCTGTGTCAGACATACTAATAGAAATATGGCATTTTAGAACAAAGTAGATGGGTATCTCTTTCTGTTTTAAATTTCCCATAGAACAACATATCAGATTCTAGGCTTAATATTGGTGATACAAAGGTAAATATTATATGATCCCTGTCCTTTGAAACATAATACAGTGTGTGTGGAAGGGAATTACAATTACAATACAGTGTGGGATAAGAATATGAGCTCTGCAATCAGGTATTAGTTCTTCTCCACTCTACCACTAATTAACTGAATGACCTTGGACAAATTGCTTGACATTAATTTTGCATCTGTTTCCTTATCAATAAACTGAGATTAAGAAATTCTGATTTTGGGGAAGCCGGGATGGCTCAGTGGGTTAAGCGCTCAATTTGCAGCCCCGGGGACCGAGGATCGAATCCCGGCCCTGGCCTGTGCGGACCCATATGCTGAACTGGGGAGTGCCCCCAGTTCAGTTCTCACCGGGGCGAGACCCCGGCCAAGTTCCTGCCCTGTGCAGCCCCACTCCCACCTGTGGAATGAAACTATGTGGAAAAACGAATGATGTGCAACTATGGAGACGGTTTGGGGCCCTCCCCCTTCTCTCTGTCTCTGACTCTATATATCTCTCTCTCTGTCAAAAACAATAAATAAATCTTTAAAAAAAAAAAAAAGAAATTCTGATTTTACAGCCTTGAAATCAGGATTAAATACTAAATAAACAAAATGCAATGCACAAAGCCTGGCACCAGTAGGCATCCAATAAACAAAGGTTGTTATTTTTATTATAGCTATCCAGAGGAAAGAAATTTGTTCTAGCTTAGGGATTAGAGAGATCTCAACTAGACAACCATGCTCAATTTGGGGTGCCACATTTAAAGCGATACAATGACAAAGTAGTAATGGTGTGTTCCGAAAAAATAAATAGGATGGTGAGGAAATTTGGGCTTGTGTCCTAAAAACTAATGGCTTGAAGGAACTGAAATTATAAATTAAAAAGAAACAACCATAAATTCTTTATATTACTACAGGGCAGAAATTGAATCAAGATGTCAAAATGTCAGGGAAATAAACTTTATATATTCAATACAAATAAGAAATTTACAGCAAGAAAAGCTGTCTAAAGACGGAGTAGGATACCTTCCAAAGCAGTGATTTCATTGAAACTAGACATGCTAAAATGTGCTAGAATTCATGTGTTGAGGACTCCGTAAACTGGATTCATGCATTAAGCAAAAGGGTTAGGTGAAATGTATTCTACCAACCTTTTCAATATTGATATTCATTTTTTTTAATTAAAATTCTATATCAAATAGGGTACTATTGGTTGGTAGTAACATAAAACCCAACTTGAAATACATAAAACAATAAAGGGAATTTAGTGGCTCGTAAAACTAAAAAATCTGGAGGTAAGCCAAGCTTCAGATATAGTTTGATCACATCTAAGCTTCCCTACTTCTCCCACCCCTCAGGTCAGTCCTCCTTTCTAGATCTACCCTGTCCTCAGGCTGTCAGGGTGATATCTCTGGGAAGAAAGAGAATCATTTACCCTAGCAGCCCAACAAAAGTCCTAGGCTGCTGTTATACCAGGTTGAAATCATCAGCCTGGACAAGGGACTACCATATGCCAACTGGCTCATGTCCAGGCTATTACCCATCTTTTAACCAATTCCAATGGCAAAAGGGAAAAATTCTGTTTGTTGGTTTATGTCACCCCTTCAGATGGAGAGAGAGAGATCAAACCCGCCCAAACCATCTAGTTGCTAAATAATGAGGGAGAGGTAGGTCCTCACAGGAAAATCTGGGTGTTATTAGGAAAAACAAGGGGAAGAACAGAGACTGGGTAGGTAACCACATCAGCATTCTCGGCAAGAAAAAGACAGCACACTCAAAAACTAAGTAACTGGAGAGAAGTTTTTAGAGAGACTATCTACCAAGATTTAAAGAAATCCTATGGCTAGCAACAGTCCCCTACAAGCCTTGGGCCCAAGGCGGCAAGGGGAATGCCTACAACAACCCAGAGGGCTTAGCTGCGTGGACAGCAACTGCCCTTTGAGAGGAAACAGCCAAGCCACAGTAACCTGGTGGAGCGGGAGCTGGGGGAATAAATGCTCTACTCTCTCTCTCCACCACCCTTTGATCACCCACTAGTGGCTCTGGCCAAATGCAACCAGAAACCAGAGGATGAGAGAGCCTCGCTAATGCAATTCACAGTACAGGTTAGCCTCCCAGGACACAGAGCAGGTGAGAAGGCAAGGAAGATATCCAGCACAGCAAAAGCAAGGTCAATCCTCTGTAGATAACCATGAGCCAAAATACAGAGTTTTAGGTGGTCTGATCTCCCCACTTCTCACTTATTATCCCTCTTAGTGCACACGCTCCCCTCAGAGTCAGGCAAACAAAATACAAACTGAGCCAGGTTCCCAAAGAAGCTTTAGAATCCTTCAATTTGGATCATTTTCTTTCCTTTATTTACTTTCCTTCACTTGCCTGTTTGGGCTAAGTACAGCTAAGCATAAAGCTTTTTACCCACAGATTAAGAAATACGCCCTGGAAGCCCTTAGGGCCACTAGCTATAAGGTAGGGAAGATAAGAAGGATTAAGACACAAAGCTCAGGGCAGTAATGATAGGGACCCCCTTTTGCAGAGCAGCTTTCCATCAGAGTTGACCTCATTTAATGCTTCCCAGATCTTCTGAATCTTGTTTACTTAAAGAGCATTTCCCTTAAATACGGCTCCTTCTTGAGCCTCTGACATAAGACAGGTACACCCACCAATGATTTGAAACTGGGAGAGTCTCTCCTGCACAAAGCTGAGTACCCGTAGATGTTACTGCTCTATTTGGATCAAGCTTGTCCAACCCTGTGGCCCAGGATGGATGGCTTTGAATGTGGCCCAACACAAATTCGTACTTTCTTAAAACATCATGAGATTTTTTTTGGTGATGTTCTTCTTTAGCTCAGTAGCTATCATTAGTGTTAGTGTATTTTGTGTGTGGCCCAAGACAATTCTTCTTCTTCAATGTGGCCCAGAAAAGCCAAAGAGTAATCTTACACTTCAGAAGCATCATAGCCTAAATAGATGTTAAAATGCTAGCTGGAAAACTAAATGCCACCTATGATAGTCTTCCTATGAGAAAACATGTTGCAAATCCAAAAAATAATTTGTAAGCATCACTCACTCATTAAATAGGTCTGTAAGTCACCGGAGGCTTCTCCAGACTGCTGCTAACACTCTGCATTGCGATGCTAACCACAAAGCACTGCTCTTTCTTCATGTGTTTTCAGAGCAGAGAACAAGCATGGCAAGCAAGCATTTTTGCCAAGACCAAAAACTGACAGAGTTAATAGTGTCTCTGAGGTATATTGCTCTAGTAGCTGTCAGTGTCCTCGCTACACTGGAAATAAGATCACAAAATACATGGAAAAGAAGTAGAATCCATGAATCAATTCTGATTAACTACATTAGAAAAAAAACAAATGTAACAGATAACTTTTCAGTAGTCTAAAATATACTCAGAAAAGTAACTTTTGGAAGTAAGCAAAATGGCATTCTTAATGAAAAAGAAAGAAATTATTTTAAAATGTGAAAACATCTCAGAATTGTCAGGAAAAGTGGCAAAGAAGAGACTTACTATAAAAAGAGGCAATAATTACTGAGTATATTGTTAGAGAAACAAATAATGTAAAATTTTTTAATCCCACAGTTAAAGAACATAAAGCATGTGAGAACTTCTATTAGTTTTTGACCAATATAAAAGCAAAATGGGAATAAGTAGCTTTTATGAAGAAAATTAACTGAGTTTTGTACATTTGGTGGCTGTTATTCTAAAAAATGCTTGGCTGATAATACTATGATTTCAAATGGGCCTCTGTGAATTAACTATCAAGCTTCTCAATTAACTACTATAATAGATACTTTGAAATGAATGTTAATAATACACAAAGTGAGACAAAAGAATGCTTCTTCTATTACTGATCTTGGCTGTTAGCCCTATGCATTTCACATTTTTTTCCAATTACACAATAAAATCTCTGATTTTAAAATAAACAACAAAAACAAAACACATGTATGCATGTACATGTAAGAAACAAATTGAGTGAACTCAAGAGATACTGGAAATAAGTGTCCCTGTTGTCTCCATTCTGAAACCGCAATGGCAATGCTATTGAAACAGAACAAAGTTAACCATTAAAAAGCAAACAATTTATAGAAATACCGTCAAAAGTACATATTAGCGGGGAAGCCAGGATGGCTCAGTGGGTTAAGCTCTCACTTTGCAGCCCCTGGGACTGAGGATCAAGTCCCGGTCCCGGCTCATGCGGACCCATAGGCTAGGCTGGGGAGTGCCCCCAATTCAGTTCTCACTGGGCCCACTTCCTGCCCTATGCAGCCCCCCACCCACCTGTGGAATGAAACTATGTGGAAAAACCAATGATGTGCAACTATGAAGACTGTTCTTGGCCCTCCCCCTTCTCTCTGTCTCTGTACCTCTCTCTGTCAAAACAATAAAAATAAACCTTTAAAAAAAAAAAAAGTACATACTAGGGCATTAACTTAACCAAAATTCTAAATTCAGAGTTACAAAAGACTATTCATACACATACACAATGGCTATTCTGAATAAGAACATGTGTTTCCAACATGGTTATTATTCACTATAAATAATTATAATAATTATAAACATTATTCACAATAAAATAATCACTATAATTACGTTCCAAAACACTACCATTCAAAGACATAACTATAAATATCGCAATGGTATGAAGGACTTGGGGACAGAGGTATCTTGATAAAACTCTGTGGAATCCAATACAGGACTAATAAGAAATGAGACTAAAAATTTGGCAGAGGCCAAGTCACAAAATGCCCAGAATCTTAAGATTCCTATCTTAAGATTCCTATCTTATCATGCCATGCTTTTCATATTGAGGTCTGAGTACTTCCTGGTAGCAGAGTATTAAAAAAACATAAGATAAATATGGTTCATCTTCCATAAGAGTCAAGTTTACAAAAAAAAAAAATGGGAGGGGAGTTAAACAAGTCCCTGTTTTTATATTAAATCTAATTTTACCAGAATATAAAATTAATATGAATTTTACAGACAAAACACGAAGTTTCAAAGCAATTTCACTCTTGCAGAAAGCTAATTCAGGTTTACTATTCCTTACAATTTGAAGAAAAGAGACAGACTGATGAACCATTTGAGGAAAAGTTTGGGAAGTAGTGCTGGGAATAGGGAGTCAAAGTTTTTTGGATTTGTTTTTTAAAGTAGGAGAGTGACATTAGGTTTGTGCTTTGGGAAGCTTTCTCAAGGGAAGCAGTGAGCAGGAGGGGCTAAGACATAAGAGACAGGACAATAATGAGCGTAGGCGACAAACAGAAAATGTGGAATAGCCTGTTGAAGAGATGAAAAGGACATGAACCAGAGTTAAGGCTACGAAAACAGAGGGTTGGGAGGATTCAAGAACACATAGGAAGCTGACCAGACAGCCCTGGCTGACCGCACAGTGCTTATTCAGAGAGATAGCTTTCGAGACTTATTCCTATAAATGTGTTCATGTTTTTAGGGCGATTATTTCTATAAGGTATTTGATATATGTATCTTTAAAAGCTCCCATTTAAAAATAATTTCAGTGTTAAATCATAGAAAGTGTAAAGTTGTGAGATGTTATTGAAAATTTGTTATACCAAAACTTAAAACAAAAATTTGAGTAAGATTTACAAAAATTATGCTTAATAAAGAAAATACCCATGTTTTCAAAATGTTGAAAGAAATTACTGAGCTCCTACGTATGTTATCAGTGCAGCTTCTCTAGAGACATAACTATACAGTTTAAGAACTAGAGTTAGTTAGGGAAAGCTGGGATGGCTCAGCAAGTAAAGTGCTTGCTTTGAAGCTCTGAGGACCGAGGATCAAATCGGGGACCCACATGCTGAACTGGGGTGTGCCCCCAGTTCAGTTCTTGCCAGGACCTATGTGGGAGGTTCCCGGCCCAGTTCCTGCCCTGCGTAGCCCTGTGCCCACCTGTGGAGTGAAACTATATGGAAAACTAGACTGCTCTGGGCCCTCCCCCTTCTCTCTGTCTCTCTCTGTCTCTGTCAAAAATCAATAAAATAAATCTTTTTAAAAAAAAGAACTAGAGTTAGGAATGCCTTGGATTCTTTTTTTTTTTTTTTTTTTATAGAGAGAGAGATAAAGAGACAGAGAGAAGGGGGAGGGCCCAGAACAGTCTTCACAGTTGCACATCATCAGTTTTTCCACATAGTTTCATTCCACAGGTGGGCGGGGTTGCACAGGGCAGGAACTGGGCTGGGGTCTTGCCCCATTGAGAACTGAACTGGGGGAGCTCCCAGTTCAGCACATGGTTCCGCACAGGCCGGGGCCGGGATTTGATCCTGGGTCCCCGGCGCTGCAAAGTGAGTGCCCAACGAGCCATCCCGGCTTCCCCCTGCCTTGGATTCTTAATGTGATATTCTAAAATGAATGAATAAACAAACTCTTCCAGAAAAGAACACGAATTTGAGTACCTAAAATATCTGATTACTTAATAACTGAACAAAAAGTAACTTTTTAAAAACCATGTTAGTCATTTTGTAACAAGTAAAAATGTAGATTAGCCAGGTGGTACTTACTAAATGGCACAAAATAAAGTTAAACCCTCATTAATAAACTGACAGTAAAATGCAGGCACTAAGAAAAAAAGAAACATAAGAATTGTTAAAAGATAAAATACCAAAATTCTTGCAGAATATAGTCATGAAAATATTACAACTTGAGAAAAAATCGATGAAGTGAATGTTAACTTTATTGGACCAATAAAAATAGCAATTCTTAATCTAAATAATCTAAAGAAAAGGCTATTTTAACTGTTTTTAGAAATTAGCATACTTTGATCTATTCTACTCATTTATATAACACAGACCACTGATAGGTGTAATATAACTGTGATAAGAAAAGTAGGAAAGTACAAGTACAGAAGATGATGGGGAAAAAGAGACATTTCTCAAAAAATGTTATTTGTAATCAAATAATTGATCAATTTAGATTTTAAAACTATACACCAGAAATATTAAAAACATTTTATTAGGGAAATCATTATAGAAAAAAAAAAATGTCAGGCCAAGTCTGAAAACTAGTCTCTAGGTCCTAACAACTTTTTGCTCTTAGATATAACACTTAGCTCTCAAAAAACATGGCATAAAAATTTAACTTAACATAAAAATGTAAGATTCTTTATTTGTAAAAGACTCATTTAGACATATAGATCTTTTTTAAAAGTTTATTCCAGTTTATGCTTGCTACCTTTGAGAGAATCCTAAGATTTAGGCTAAACATAAATTCATAACAGAGAAAGAATATCTCAAAAATACTAATCAGTGTAATTCTCATAAAACCTCTATCACGAACACCAGGTAATTAAAACTGATATATTTTTTCATGTCTCTTGAGGAGAGAAATTAGCAAGATACTGATGGCAAAGCAAGACTAGACAGAAAATTTTGAGATTAAATATTTTCAGAATTAATGCAAGGAAATATGATAAAAATAGTTGACATTCTACAAAGGAAATCAAGACACTTCTCCATCTCTCTTCTAAATTGTCTACACACACAGCTGCTATTTCTTCATTTGATTTTTAAAAAATGTCACCTGCCTCTTTCAAACCGCCCTCTTTCTGAGCTTCCTTGCTCTCCTCTATTTGCTCGGGCAGGGAAAAGTTGCTTCTATTGAAATCAGTCCATTACAGGTGCCCTTAAAGGTAACACCACAAAACATTACCTGCCTGACGGGAAGTGGACAATGATAGAACTGAAAGAAGGATAATCTCGATAAACAATACTGGCAGATGTTTTTACATGGCTTTTTGAAACAAAATGGCCCCTCATGCATATAAGCTACAAGGTTATATGCTCATATTTATTGTAAATGGCTATCTAGGGTCTAATTACATAATAATGAGGCATTAGTCTCATTATTTTCTGGATCTTACGGAAGAACTGCCCTACAATTTTCTAAAGCCAGCCCACTTGCAATTCCTTACATCTTTACAGCCCAATGCATCCCCTGACAGGAGAAACTACATGAATTGGCCCAAATCTGCAACTTATCAGGACAGCCCACCATCCCCATCCACACAAAATACATAAATTCAAGTTAAATGCGACACATACGTGAATATCCAGATAATTATGAAGCTGTGAAGAATCAAAGAAATTATCTTTTTTTTGGCGGGGGGGGGGGGGTAAAATAAAACTGCATATGTATACATACAGAAAAAGAGAGAGGGATAATATCCTATGTTAACAATGGTTGTCTTTAAGCATTGGAAATATGAGTGATACCTATTTTACCCCTTTGAGCGTTTCTGTATTTTCTCGCTTTCCTACAAATAAGCATGCAACTGGCAATCAAGGAGAGAAAAAGTTAAATAGATGCAGAGTTTCTAAACTGAAAGCATCAGTTAATCTGAATCAAAGACACAAAGTAGCCTATCTTAAAGCTTCCTCCGAGTCACCGAGGAAGAAGTGCTCGGGTACCCGGCATGGCAGAGGACGGCTACCAGCTCCCCAAAGCGCACTGGTAACTCGGCTCCAGGGCTTTAGCAAACTCAGGGGCTGAGCTGCTTCACGCAAACTTGGTCAAGTGCTTCTGCAACAGGAAAACTCACTCCCAGCTACGCCGTGACCCCGCCCCCCATGGCACACCCGAGTCCCGAGGACCCCCCCTCAAGGTGCTGCCGAAGACTCGGCCCCCCAAATCCATGCCCCACAGCTCACCTCCACTCTCCTTCTCCTACTTCTCCCCCTATGGCTCCCCGATCTCTTTCCTCCATACACATCCAAGGGGCCATCGGGGAAGAAGAGAGCGGGCCGGACCCGGCGGCAGCCGCCCCCCACCCCCCATTCCCGTGACCTTGCACAAGCCGCCGCTTCGCGGAGCCTGCTTCCCAATCTGCCACCCACGCAGGACGACCTCGGGCTCAGAAACCCGGGTGGGGTGGGGGGACTTTGCAAACGCCACGGGCACTTCTCACAACTCTGCGCCGACCTCCTCCCCGCCCCCCACCGCTCCCAGGCGTCGGGCTCCCGCCGGGACACCTCGGCTCGGCTTCTCTCGGGAGCCCTGCCCGAGGTCCCTGGGACGCCGAGCGCCCCCGGCCCCGTTCCCTACCTGGCAGCTGCTGTCCTGGGGCAGGTTTTTCACCAGGATTTTCCTGCGGTTACTCAGCTCCCGGCGCATCCGCTGCAGCCGCGCGGCGACCTCCTCGGGGTGCAGCGCGGCGGGCGCGGGGCCGCGGGCGTCCTCGCACGTCCCAGCGGAGGGGCCCGGCCCGTGCGCCCCCGACCCCGCCGTGCCGCCCAGGCCCGCGCCCCCCTCGCCGCCGCCCGCCGCCGCCATCTTCCCGGAGCCCCGCGGCTGCGGGCTCCTCGGGAGGCTCGAGGGGAAGCGGGGAGCGAAAGCGGAGGAGGCTGGGCGAGGCGGGCAGAGGCCGCAGAGTGGGCCCGCCGCCGGGAGGGAGGCGGCGCCGCAGCCTGCAGCCTGCGGGCGGGGAGAGGAAACCTGAGCGCCGAGGAGGAGCCGAGCACCACCTCTCGGAACCTCCCCCTCGGGCCCGGCCCCTGCGCCCCGCACCGGCGGTGCCCGCCCCTCGCGCCCTCCCGCCCCGGGCCCGGCGCCAGCAGCCCGACACCTGTGCCTGCGGCGGCGGGCGGGCGCCCCTTCCCTGCAAGGCCCTGGTGACGCCCAGGTTGGGGCTCTGAGCTTGCGGCCCCTCGCTTTCAGCCTCACGAGGGGACTCGAATCCCAGGCGCCCGTCCCCACACGGCCTCCTCACGGGACCCCACAGATGCCCCCGGGGTCCCCTCGAAAGTCAGTTGGGGGCTGCCCACTGAATTCAGGCTCTGCAAACCCAGGGAGGCGTCCTACAGGCTCCAGACGGTAACCCTTCTGCTCTGCATATTGGGCGAAGAAGTTTGAGTTTACAATGAAAAACAAAATTGGAGATTTTTCTAGGGAGTACAAAGAGAGATTCCGGAGAAAATTTTATTTTCGAAAAACCTCATCGCAAATCATTGTTCTAAGCTGTGTATCCGAGAAAGCCTGAGCCGTTCACCCGTCCCTCTGTCCCCATTGTACAGTTCCTAAGATGTAAAACCTGGATGGCTGCACATGCAACGCATAAAACTGTGCTGAACAAAGACCAAAATGGAAAAGGAGCTATGGCAGAGGGCTGACGAATACCTACCCCGCTGGAACATCGGTTTAATTGAAACTTACAGTTACATTGTGTCCAAGTGATGTTATCAAGTCAAACAGTGGGGTAGTCTTTGGCACCGGCCCAAAGGCCTGCATCAGCAGAAAGGAACATGCATCTTAAGTGTGTAGCATGCAAATACTCAAAAAAAGTTGCTTAACACCAATATTGTTCCATTAAGGAAAATATTTTAAATAAATGTAGCCAAAAAATAAAAACAAAGGACTTTCAAAAAGACTATGTATTCAGTACTTACAAATATCTCTAAAGAAGTACATATATTTCACTTATCACAATAATCCAGTTTTAGTTTAGGTTCTATTTTTCTCATTTTTACACATGAAGAAATGGAGTCTGGTCTGCTTAATTCTATAGTCCAATGCTCAATAATATAAAAAGATTTATCTGTAACCTCAAAATAATAATTGCTAATATTCCTGAATTTGTTTTGCCGATAGTTGTATCATTGAAATGATTCTGCAGTACACCTTTGTTCATAGCAGCACTATTCCCAATAGCCAAAGAATAGAAACACCCCAAATATCCATCTACCAATGAACAGATAAACTCGCATATACATGCAATGGAATACTATTTGGCCACGAAAAGGAATAAAGTACTGGTACATGGCAGATGAACCTTCAAAACCTTATGCTAAGTGAAAGAAACCAGACACAAAAGGTCACATATTGTATAATTCCATTTATATGAAATATCCAGAATAAGTAAATCCAGAGACACAACACAGATTAGGGAAGGAGGAAATGGGAAGGGACTGTTTTAATGGGTACAGGTTTCCTTTTGGGCTGATTAAAATATTTTGGAATCAGACAGAGGTGGCAGTTGACTAGTAAAGTGAACGTACTAAAGAGCCACTGAACTGTGTAATGGATAATTGTTACATGAATTTTACTTCACAAAAAAACTTGTAAATGCTATTCTGTAGTTTTTAGCTTTGTAACCTGCCTTTGCCAGTGTATTTTCTGAGCCTCTTTCTATGCCAGTATAATTGAATATCATTTTTCATGGCTGCGAATCACTCTATTGCAAAAATTACCATAATATACATTACTAATCTCCTAGTATTGTACATTTTATCTATTGCAAATAGCACTGAGATCAATATCCTTGTGTCCATATTTGTGATCTTATTTACCCAGGGAATAAAGAACTAAAAGCAAAACTTCTTCATCAAAGAATAACTATATTTAAAGATCTTTGATATGTATTTCAATTATCTTCCTCAGTTTTCCCTATCACAGTGTCTGAGAGTGCTCATTTACCTGCTTGCATGTATAATCATTTGATGTCAAAGTAACATATCATTTTGTTTTAAATTTTATTGCTCTGACTTAAAATTATGAATTTGAAATTCCAATAAAGCCCAATTTTGTAGATGGAGAGACTTTCAGAAGTATATTCTTTAAAGTGAGCAGGAGGAAGCAGGAAGTATATGCTCTGACCTGGAGCCACTCATTAAGTTTCAGAACACGTATTTATCCAAATGAGTATTGTCTTTTTGACAAACATTTATTAAATGTCTGTTATGTGCTAGATAATATATAGAGAGAGACACTAATGATATAGAAATAATAAAATAAGGTCTCTATACAATAGAGACTCAGTTTTTTGGGGAGAAAACTATACAATAATTATAACTAAATGTGGTAAGTATGAAAACAGAAGTGTCAGGAGCAGCTCTTGGAAATAGCGAGCTGATGGGGATGCTGGGATAGGTAAGCAGGTTGAGTACTTGCCTTGCAACTGTGAGGTTCAGGGATCAAATCCTGGCCCCAGCCCGTGCAAACCCATACACTGAACTGCAGTGCAACTGGTAACCGCCAGGATGGCAGCAAAGGCTCTCGGCTCCTATACAGGAGACCCGAGTTCAGTTTCACCCCATGTGGCCCCACATCCACCTGTGTGGAATGAAACTATGTTACAACTGATAATGTACAACTATGGAGGCTGCTCTGGACAAACCCCCTTTCTCTCTCTCTCTCTCTCATCTTCTCTTAAACAATAAAATAAATCTTTTTTAAAAAATAGTGATCTGAGTCCAATTTTAGTGATTGCTTTTGATAAAAATACTTTTCAAACTGCTTTTATTGGTATTGACTTTAGAATCTATAGCAATACTTCTGCATGGTTTCTGTGGTAGTGAATGTTCATCTCTTAGAGACAGATTTGACTTTTGGAAATAAATGTTATTTAAAGCCAAATCTGGTGAATGAATCAGGTGATTATGCTTTTGGGATAAGGATTATGTAATTCGTGTTTGGGGCCCCAAGTGGGACATGATTACAATGTTTTCAAGTTATTAAACTAATTTTATTAAGTGGCTACTTGGACAATATTGCTATGTCATGTAGGGTGGTGACTTTCAAACTTTTGACCCAATCCAGTGGAAAATGTATACCATAGTAGGGAATGTATTTTGCATTACAACTCAGGAAACATACACACCTACAGTTAAAACAAAGATTTCACTAAACAACATACCCTTACCTGATGCAGCCCAGTTTACTATTTTCTATTCTATCCCTTTTCTTTTAATTGCTGGGGTGATACTAACTTGATTCCATGTGCCACTAATAAGTCATTCCATATTGATGAACACTGCTCCTGGTTTCAAATCAATTATCTTCCTTGTTACTCTGACTCAACTGTTTTTAAGGAATTCAGGAAAATAATAGAACCTACTGCTTAAAAATTTTTTAACTGAATTAATTATTACTGCCACATAAAAGAAATGGATGGAAACTGCAAAGACTTGGAAATGCTACTATAATTCCAAAGAGTTCCTCCCATTCCAGGCTTTTGCCTGACTCTTTAAACAGCAGCTCCTGTGGCAAATAAAAGAAACATTCTAATCTGAACCTGGATTACGATGACTAAACTGCATGTATTCACTAGTACCCACAGATAATTATAATGATCTATATATGCGCTGATCATACTGTTTTATTTTATTTATTTATTTATTTATTTATTTATTTAAGATTTATTTTATTGATTTTTGACAGAGAGAAACAGACAGAGACAGAGAGAAGGGGGAGGGCCCAGAGCAGTCTCCATAGTTGACATTAGTTTTCCATATAGTTTTACTCCACAGGTGGGCACAGGGCTGCACAGGGCAGGAACTGGGCCAGGAGCCTTCCGCATAGGTCCCGGCAAGAACTGAACTGGGGGCACACCCCAGTTCAGCATGTGGGTCCGCATGGGCCGGGGCCAGGATTCGATCCTCAGTCCTCGGGGCTTCAAAGCGAGTGCTTTACCCGCTGAGCGATCCCAGCTTTCCCAATCATACTGTTTTAAATGGGACAGACTACTGGTGTTTTTTTTCTGTCCTGTTTAAAATGGTATATATGGTCAGCCTACCTATATATCATATTTTTGTGTGTATAGGATGCCCCATGTATAAGGCGACCCCCCTACTTTTCTAACCCAACATTAAGAGATCAATACACAGGTTCCTCCCATGTATAAGATGACCCCCAATTTTTGGCCTAACAATTTTAGACAAAAATATTGTCTTACACATGGTAAAATATGGTAATTACCTTGTTCTTGAAACATAAGCCATGTGCTCACTTTTGCCTTTATTCTTAAAAATAATGGCGGTTATTTTTGTATATTTTTTAAATCTCTGAAATTGGGTAAGATGTTGGAGAAGTTTAATAAGTCTCACTTTAATAATAATGATAATAATATAGCTAATAATATAGATAATAATAATGTCCAATCATATATTTACATATTATGATAATGTGATGAAAACAAGTATGTGAAAAGGCCTTATAAACTGTCAGAGTGATAATTTTAGTCTTCATTTACTTGTTCAATTATATGTATATTGAGTGCCTACAATGTCCCAATGATGTGTTACTATATAACACACCAAAAAGACCATTTGTGATTTTTATTCATAAATGTTCCTTTCCCTGGGGAGAGTAATTGCAATTCAGTAATATCAAATGTGGCGTGATAAGTACTGTGAATAAAATATTCTTAATAGCACAGAGGGGTGTTTGATTTTGACTGAGGGGAGCTATCATCAGATGGTGGGTCTTGAAGGACAAGTAGGAGTTTTCTAGATGATAAGGGGCACGTACTAAAACAGGGAACAGAAAGGAACCCAAAGGCGTCACACAAATTGGCAGGTCCCTGAAATAATGTTTGGTGTTAATGAAGGCTGTGCTACTTTTAGGAGAGCAGCAGGAAATAAAGAAGAAAGGTGGCAGATGTCATGCCATTTTAAGAAGTTGATTCTATTTTAAGTCAGTGCATTTGGATGGCATAAAAGGCAATCCCATAGAGAAAAGGAACATCAGAGGCTCTTAGGCGGGGTGATGACATAATCAGATTTAGCTTAAAACAAAATTCTGACAACGGAGAGAATGAATTTAGTGAATCTGATGTCAGAGAGACCAGTTAGAAATCTTTTGAAACAAAGATTCAAATATAATACTGGAGTAGAATAAGAAGCATAAGTATATTAAACTTTACACAGTTCATTAGTAACCTATGCACATTAAGTGTACAGAGCTTTACATAGGTTATCTAAGCTTTTATTCTTTGTCTCTTTTTTCTCTATATTATTTAATTTTAAAACCTATGATCAACCTGTGATGTAGCTAGTACATACCCATTTACCAATGAGGAATCAAAGACACAGAAGGTAATTTGTTCAGGCACACAGCAGGCAGAGGCCCCAGGATTCCAACGCAAATCCATTTGATTTTGAGCCCAGGTGTGTGAACTGGTGTAACTATAGCTGGAGGAGAATATAGGGATGGAGAAAGCAGGATCTGGAGATAAAGTACCTGGATTGAATTCTGTGTAACTGGAGCAAGCTATTTAAAGTTCATGAGAGAATAATTCAAATATGTGGAGCCTCAGACTCTTCATCTCTCAGAGGTAATCACAGCAGCCATGAGGCTGTTATTTAAGGCAATTATGAGGATTAGATGAGGTCATGTATGTAAAGGGCTGTGTAGAGTGCTGAGCTCCAGGGCTAGATAAAAAGGCAGATGTAATAATAAACACTTGTTAATTATTTTAAAAAGTCTTGATGACTTATTGGGTGTCAGCAAAGAAAAAGAAGTTAAAATGCTGTTTTGGTTCCTAATGTAAAAGATTAGATGTGTGGTAATGTTGCATCCGAAGAGGGAATGGTTTAAGACAACAAGCTCAATTTAGGCATTTGAGCTTCAAACACAGGAAATATATATACAAAAACGCCCAGTAGATAGACCAAAATTTGTGAGAGAACCAGGTAGTTAAAAAATGAGACTGGAGGAAATCATTCTGGCTGTGTGTGTAGGTTGAAAGAAAAGTCCAAGAAATAGGACTCCGGGGAACAACAGGCCAGCAAGAAAAAAAGTGGAAGGTCCTTAGCAGCCCTGGTAAGACTCTGCTTATACTACTTATGTGCCCAGCCCATGTAGTGAGCCAGGTGAAAATGAAAAAGGTGTCTGGCAAACATACTTGGATTGTATTAGGTATTATTCCCTGTATTCTTCTCTCCCGTTACCTTAGTGGTGTTCTCTAGCTCCAGCTCCTTGGTTCCTGCTCTCTGTTACAGTTTCTGGCACATCCCCTCCTTGGCTTCTGTGTCTCTGATTTTGGTTGTTTTTTGACTTCCTTTTTGGATCATAGCTGAACCAACTCATCCACCACTCACTGCTTCCAGCTATTGCTCTTGCATTCCATTACACACCAGCAGTAACAGAAACCAAAACCAGAAAAGAAAAAAGAAAAGATTGGAAATGAAAGAGTGGCTTCAGAGAAGCCAACAAAGCAAACTGTTTCAAAGGGACTGGTCAACTTGTTGATGCAGCAGAGAGGACAGACAGAATGAAGATGGACAGCAGGTAATTAATTGGATTTGGCAGCTAGGAAGCGCTGGGTCTTTGAATGAGAGCAATTTGAAGAAAGTAGTAAGGACAAGAGATAATTTTTGAAGAAGAATTGGTGAGATAAACTTTATACCTTCTAATTTTCTCCAGGAAGCAGAAAGAAGATACTTTTCTGATAGATTTTAGCAGAAAATTAAAAATTTATAGTCCACATAGGTGAGTCACATATATTTAATTCTCATAAACACCATCTGGAGTAGGTATTTTTATCCCCACGTTATATATTAGGCAACTAACATGAAGTAAAGTCATGCAACTAGTACAAAGCAAAATTAGAACCCAAACTCAGGTCTGTCTCCAATTATCTGCCTTTTGTTCTTCTTCTTCCTCTTGCTCCTCCTCCTTCTCTTCCTTCTTCCTTCTTCCTTCCTCCCTTCCTTCCTTCCTTCCTTCCTTCCTTCTTTCTTTTTTTTTTTTAATTGCATTCATATTTAGAGCAGCCACCAAGGGGAATGTGAAGCATTGATATAGTAATAACAGAGGTAGTATTATAAATATTATTACTTGTATATAAGTATATAATAGTGGTAATAATTATAAGTAAAATGAATCAGATGATAGTGGTGCTGATGATAACAAAGGAATCAAATGCTTCTGTTGCTTAAAATTTAAAGATTTATTTTTTATTGTTTTCAACAGAGAGAGAGAGAGATACAGATACAGAGACAGAGAGAAGGGGGAGGGCCCAGAACAGTCTCCATAGTTGTACATCATTGGTTTTTCCACATAGTTTCATTACACAGGTGGGCGAGGCTGCACAGGGCAGGAACTGGGCCAGGGTCTCACCCCGGTGAGAACTGAACTGGGGGCACTCCCCAGATCAGCATATGGGTCCATACGGGCCAGGGCCGGGATTCGATCCTCGGTCCCCAGGGCTGCAAAGTGAGCACTTAACCCACTGAGCTGTCCCAGCTTTCCTGTTGCTTAAAATTTAACTGCAAGTAATAGCCTCATATCTAACTTTATGCCATAAAACACAGTGCCTATGAGCACCTACAATTAAATGATGTTACTTAATACAAATGACTTTTAGTTTCAATTTAGCCACAAAGTATCCTTTATAAATGTTCCTTTTGTTATAATGTAAACATATCTTTAAAATATTTATAAGCTCTTATTATAATTCAGATTTACTTTTATTTCTAAGGTTATGAAAAATACTTTGAAAGTTGTGACCATATAAAGTAGACACGTTTTCCTTCCTTGAATTGTGTTTTAAATACTACCAAAAGAATTCTACTATTTGCCACTGAAGTTGAGAATCTTTTGGCACCCTACTTCCTGAATTACAGAAGTCTAAGGAAGTAGTAGTAGACTTTCTATCAAAAATATAATTTTTAAAAATGGTAGCTACAAAATTATAGAAAAAGTCAAAGTTGATAACATAAATGTCTGAAAGATAAAGTATAACCCAGTTATCTCACAAGAAAATAAATATTTTTAAATGATAAAGTTTTTAGGTAGAATGGAGGGACTTACCATTTAAGAAAGGGACATTTAAAAAAGTTATATTGCTAAAAAATAATTTAAGTACATATATTAAGAAGTACATATTTATCTCATAAATGATACTCAACTTGAACTATCTTTTTAGTGACGATTCCAATAATAAAGTGATTGCCCTCTGGAGGCTTATAGGATAATTTCCTCCTACATTAAATGGCTCCATAAAGCTATACCTTCTTAATTCCTGTGTCTGCTTTTTACAGAGTATTTGGTCCCCTTCCTTGTCAACATATTCATACAGACTCATTCATGCCTGTTGTAACATTCAACCAGCCCACCAAACCCGTGCACATGTACATAAGGTAAAATTTGCACACGCCCAGGCTCATTATGCACAGCGCTCCCTGGCAGGCTCCCACTCCATTTCCACCAGGGCTGCTGGCCTTGGCTTCATTTCTTCCCGCTCCTGCCACGTAGACTCGATTGTGGAGGTGTGCCACTCAGTTCTCCCTTTAAGAAGTGAAGGAAGTGTCGTTGGCGTACAACCTCCAGCGAGCTGTTGTGCCTCCAAGTCTGCAACATTCAGACTGAGGCCACTCTCCCTACAGGCAGCTCCCAGCCAATAACTAAACACAGCGGGGCACTAGAGCTGGGCCCTGGCTGCCTGACACGAGACTCCTCTGTGGGCCGTCTTCGCTGTGGGACTCCTGGCCTGGCAAAGACTTCCTTAGGCCTGAACCGCAGCCTGGGGCTCTTCCTACCCAACCCTTGCTCCTTTCACGTGTGTCTGACCTGCGTTGTGGTTTGAAGACTCTCCCCACCTTCTCTTGCGCTCTGTCCCTTTATGCTGTACAGATGTTTTCCCAATACATCGTTTGCACATCTAATTTTGGCTTGGTGTCTGCTTCCCAGAGGCCCCAGCTGACACAGTTGGTAAGAAATAGTCTGCGATTCACTCATGCTTGGCTGGCAAGTGGCACCTCACCCTGAGTGGAATGTAGGTGACAGATAGTTCTTGACACAAGGTAGTCACACCGTTGCTAAAGATTTTGCTCAGGTGGTGGCCTAAGAATGCATCCTGATAAAGGGGAAGAGCTCTGCTCACTTGAAGACTTAGGCCCTTGAAAGACAAGGGAAGAAAAATGCTTCCAAATATAATGGTATTGGCTGCTCCTTTCAAAGTCCTATTGGTGCCCTACAGAGAGATAATGAGAAACTGAGAAGGCATGAAGCCATAAAAGGCCGGTGTGAGAGACAGGGAGCCTATTTGACTTGGAGCACTTTCTTGAAAAATAAGGTTTAACACTATTGCAAGTACAGCCCCTCCCCCTCAGGGAATGGGGCAAACTCAAGGTAGGGTGGCTCCCAGAAGCCCAGAAAAGATGACTGAGGACCCATGCTAGAGTGGAAAGGCCCGAGTTTTCTGGCAGATGTTAGAGGAAGGAATAAAAAGGCTGCAGGAAGGGGTATGAGGCAATGAATTCATAATGTCAAAGGATGACGATCCTGTGGCAGGGTCCAGAGAGCACACCCTTCTCCAGGCCCCTGCACTGGTGGAGGGGCACCGCAGCCTCCAACTGTCTAGGGGCAGCTCTCCTCGTAGGTCACGAATGAAGCTGTTGCAGATTTGGGTTCATTAATAGCAATGGGGATGATAGCTCTCCAAAATAAGAAGAGCCACGCAGCAAAGTTGAACTGCCAGAAGCTAGGGGGTCCCCATTACTACAACTTCCAGCAAGATTGGCATCGTTGACATGGAGGTGTGAACAACAAGGAAGCCATGGAGTTGGTTAATAGAATCTGATGTCCCTAGGGGCAAAATAACAGGGCAACCAATGAGAGTGCCATTTAACATCTACAATCAGAAGCAGGCAAGAACCAAGAAGCAGGAGGCTAAGTGTGGTTGTCCCAATACAAATTCTTGATTCTTTGCTCAGTCCCCAGACCTGAGACAATTCTCAGATCCAGAATGCAGTGACTGAGAGTTGGCTGTGTCCCACAAAGGAAGAACCCTGCAATACCATGACAAATATTATTAATAACTGTAATAATTCCAAGTCCTGCCCCAAAGGAACCCAAAGCCATTTACTCTGGTAACTCTGTACTAGAAAAGGGAGAATACACACATGTTGAGAACTTTCAGACATACTTTCATAGCTAACATTGATACCTGAAAACCTCAAGTGTTATCATGATCCTGTTAGAGTTGGGGCTTTGGGACCAAGTAGTATATGCAGTTGGGCTGCAGTCCAGCTTACAGTGGATCCACTGGGTCCATGAACCCCATTAGCGGTAATTTCACCCATTCTTAGTGAAAAATTAGGATTAGCATTCATGGAAATTTGACTCACTTCGGTCCTTAGTTAGTAGGTAAGAACAATCATATTGGAAAATGCTAAGAGGAAGCCCAAAATAGTGAATCTAAAATAACATTGCACCCAGAAATGATAGCAGAGATTAGTACCCCTGCAATGGTTAACTTTATGTGTCAACTTGACTGGGCCACAGCACCGAGATATTTGGCTAAAGATTATTCTGGACATTTCTGTGGGTATTTTTGAGGGAGATTTCCATTTAAATCAGTAAACTTCAATAAAGAGCACTGATGTTTATAGTGTGGGTGGGATTTATCTAATCAGTTGAAAACCTGACTAGAACAAAAAGCTGATCTCCATGAGCAATAGGGAATTATGCCAATAGACTGCCTTTGGACTTCACTTGCAATCTCTGCTCTTCCTTGTTCTCTAGCACACTGCATTTGGACATGAACTGCAACTGTTTCCTGAGCCTTCAGCCTGTTGGTCTTGCCCACCAGATTTTAGACTTGCTAAGCCTCCACAATCACACGAATCATATATAAATCCTTTATCATTAAAAAAAATAAATTAAAAATTTATTTATTAAATTGTATTTATTGAAAGTAAATCTATACATAC
>PVKE010010406.1:0-42556 GCA_004027555.1 Craseonycteris thonglongyai | reverse complement strand
TGGGTAGAGGCATGAGGAGAATTGAAAATGTTGTCAAGGGAAGCTGTGATGGCTCAGTGGGTTAGGCGCTCACTTTGCAGCCCCGGACACTGAGGATCGAATCCCGGCCCTGGCCCATGCGAACCCATATGCTGAACTGGGGAGTGCCCCCAGTTCAGTTCTCTCTGGGGCAAGACCCCGGCCCAGTTCCTGCCCTGTGAAGCCCCGCCCACCTGTGGAATGAAACTGTGGAAAGACCGATGATGTGCAACTGTGGAGGCTGCTCTGGGCCCGCCCCCTTCTCTCTCTGTCTCTCTCTGTCTCTCTCTCTCTCTCTCTCTCTCTCTCTCTCTGTCAAAAACAATAAAAAAAAAGAAAGAAAATGTTGTCAAGGTTGGGGGAGAAACATGGCGATTTCTTTTTCCTTTACTCAAGACTTAATGAGAATATGGAAATAAGATCAGAGTGATCTCTTTTTAGACTCTTAGAAAGTAAGGTACAACTGAGCTTTTGAGTATAAGAAATAATGGTATTTGTAAGAATATGGATGGAGATGATAATGTCAGAGTGAGAGGAGCTTTTAAAATTTTGTGTTTAAGAGTCAGGAATGAAGAGATGTGCAGTGTTACCTTCAGTCTGGGGCAAGAGAGGCTTGTGCCCTTGAGCTTTAGAGAACTATGTGGACCTTCCCACAGGGCACAGGGTGACTGGAGCCAAGGAGATGTGCCCACTAGAGCTGGTAGCTCCTTTGAGAACTGCAGCATCTAATGTGGTACCCACTAGCCACCTGTAGCCATTTATATTTAAATTAATTTAAAAATTCAGTTCCTTAGGTGCATTAGCCATATTTCAGGTACACATTTCAATAGCTGCATATGGCTAGTGGCTACTGTACTGATTAGCACAGATATTACAGAATGTTTCCATTAACACAGAGCAGAGAGTTGTATTGAACAACACCATGACCATGCTCCAAAACCCAGGTCCTCAGAGTTCTCTGGGTAGCTGGCCCTGAGTCTGTCTCCCAGGTTTGTGCAGACCTCTTGCCTGAGTTGATCCTGATGGTGGACCACCTTGCTGCTACATGTACTCCTAGACCTGAGAGGTGGCTAAGAGATGATTATGTATGAGGATTGGAGGAGGGGAGAGTGGATGGAGCTTGGTTGTGTAGGCATAGATGTCTGCTTATATGCACAGACCTCATGGTGTAGGATGGAGCAGGGGAGAGAAGAAAGGGGCGATCTGGGAGACCAGGGTTTAGGGACCAGCTCTCCTTGGGCTGCATGGAGAGCTGGAAAGTGAACCTGAACATTTAAATCTAAACCTGACCTTGGAGGCTTTTACGATAATATATTTATCAAAGCAGGAGGATAGAGTTTCTTTTCCATAACAGTTTGTCTCCTTGGTTTATATGGTTTAAATATTTAGGTATATGGTACCTGAACCTCCATTTGTGCTTTTGCCCCAGGCCTCACAATGTAAAGCACAGGCCTGAAGATATGTTAAGTATTGGTGGTTACGATTTTTAATTTATCAAATAAAGGATGTGTTTCAAAGTAGTTTATTTAGGAAAAAACAAACAAAAAAACAGAGCACACGTGAACTTCCCTGGCTTATAGGAGCATATGTGCCATAGAGCCATTTCTGTTCCTTCCTTGACTTTGTCCAGTGTTAACTGCTGCGGTTGCCCACGAGACGGTTACTGACAGTCCCACAGTTGTATTGCTTGGCTTGTTGATTATTCTAGAGAAGAAACAGTCCCTTCTTGAATGGATAGTTTATTTATGTTTAGATATGGCACAGTCTGTGCTATTGGATATATATATATTTTTAAATGAAAACAATTGTTCAAAAGTGTTTGCTAACGCTTACATTTATATGGTACTGGCATTAAAAATGTTTGGCACATGTGATTTTGGAATACAAATAATTATGTCAGATACATAATTTTATTGAAGCTTTAATTAAAATTTGATTCGTGTTTTAGTTGGAGTATTTCATGATTCAAGCTTTAAATCAGAAGACAAGTGAAAAAATGAAGAAAAGGAAAATGAGCAGCTCGTTTCATGGAATCAGACCACCTCAGCTTGAACAACCAGGTGCATTTATTAGCTAATGTCTAGACATTCATTTGATATCTATTAAAGATCATTTCACAAATCTTAGAGCAATTGTTCTCAAATTTGAGTGTGTTTAGGACTCATTTGGCATTCTGATTCACTAAATATGCGATGGAGCCTCTAATCTGCTTTTTAAAGAAGTCTTCCCACGAATTTTGAAGCAGGAGGTACATGGACCACATTTTCAGGATTACTGTCTTAACAACATGAACCTTAGAAATAGTGTGCATTGTGGAGAGCTGTTCTAGATTGCAGTCTAATGAGCAATAACATCCAAATGCAGTGCATGAACCGTGATTGGATACTGGTTCAGTAAAAACATCTATAAGATGTTCTTGGGACAGTTGGGTACAATTTTAATATAGACTGAAAATTAGATAAAATAATGAAATTATTGTTAATTTTCTTATATATGATAATGTTGTTGTAGTTAACAGATGATTCCTTATTCTTAGGAGATGAATGTGGAAATATTTAGAGCCAAAATATCCTGATGATTGCAACTTACTTTAAATGGGTCAGCAGTATGAATGAATGTGAGAGAGAGAGTATGTGTATATGTATGTGTATCTAGAGGTAAGGCAAAAAATAACAAAATGTTAACAATTGCAGAATTTATGGGAAGGATATATGTGGGCTCATTCTATCATTCTTTCAACTTTTTTGAGTGTTTGAAAATGTTTATAATAAAACGCTAGAAGAAAATAAAGTTAAAAATTATTAAAATTACATCAACTGTTATCAGAATTTTTTGCATAATTTTGTGATAGAAGTAGTAAAATCATACTTTATTCAGATCAGTTTGTTATGGATATTACTTTTAAATGGAGGTAGTTGATAAATATTTGTTAAATGAATAAATAAATGTAAATTAAAAATCAGGAAAATATAAATTAGTATGAGAATTAGTATGAGAATTAATTCTAGGTTTTGAAAAAAATGCAGATACATAGACCGTAAATGATACACACTTGGCTTTGAACTTCTGATGTGCAAAGGGAAAGGAGAGACATGGTCTGTTATGTAGCAAACACTGTAGCCTTAAATACTCTGGATGAAAAGATGGGTGGGAAATAGCCAAATAAGTAATGCAGATAGCTAATTTCTTAGTTTTTATTAATCAAGAAGAGAAAACATACCAATTCCTCAGATAAAGCAATGCATTTCATGTTATTTAGCACTAAAAGAATTTTCTCCTGAAGGTCTTTATTTGGGGGTACTAGTGATGTGGACAGGGCCTTCAAAAGTATCTCATCAGCAAATACAGTCTCAACTTTCACAGGGCTGTTTCTTGTACTTTTCTGTTAGGAGAGCTATGGGTATTACACTGAGCATAACCCAGGAGGCCAGGACGATATAGGTCTGGGTAATGTATTCATTCTGTTTCTGACTTGTTCTAAGGACGTATCCTGGATTCCAAGGCATGTTACTTTTAGACTGTTTTTATTCAGCCTTTAAGTGTCTATGAAGGTGTGTCAGGCAGTGGAGAGGAGGATAGGTGTGGTTCAGTGCAGAAAATTACCTTGCTATTGTTTATTTTATAGACTAGCTTTTCATTGCTAAAGTAGGTTGAATTTCACTGATTTAGGTGATTGTGTGTCCTCTAAGCAGCTCTTTACAGATAACACTTTCCTCAGCTCAGCTTTGGATAAAAGTTAGACAACAGACATTTTACAATTAGGGTAAATGTGGTCTTCTGTGTACATATTCTGAATTGATTGAAGTCTCTAATCTATACTGTTAGTGATCAAACTTGGAAATAGAAGGATGGAAATGAAGAAGCCTAGACAGTACTATCTGAGGTGTGCTGAGGAGAAAAAGCTGGTTCTGGGGAAGCATGCTGTTTCACTAGGAGGAAAAAAATACTAATTTTAGATAAAAATAAAATGGTCATAATGGTTTCAAGCAATAGAGTCCAAGGTTCTGACCCGTGCCTTTGAGAAGTTGGAGTCTTAACGGTTAACCCTTCCACTTCCACTTCTAGTCCCAGGAGGAAAAGGGTGTCAGATGTGAGGGCTTCTTATTCAGTAGTTTGTTTGAATTTTTTTAACTGGTTGGCAGTAAAGAACAATGAGTACCAACACACTAAAGTTCAGTATTTGGAGGTCTTTTATTTTGGAATATAGAAAAAATAATAAATGTTATTTTATTGTCCATTATGGCATTAGTAGGTTTTTCATTTGCAGTATAAAAAGGATTTCGGTGTCTGTTATGAAATCCTGTCATGCCTGGATAATTAATTTATATGTGTTTCATTTACATGTTTTTAAGTAGGTTAAATATATAAAATTGCTGTTTTTATAGGTAAAAAAATATCCAAATATTGGCAATTTCATGTGGCTTAACCTCGTAATATTTAAAAATGTTGTTTTGTTATATATAACAAACATAATCTGAAACGATTGGGGTTTGTAGACCTAAAGAGTAGTTTACTACTTTTCTTTTCTTTTTTTTGAAACAGAAAAAATGCCCGTCTTAAAGGCTGAAGCATCGCATTATAACTCTGACTTAAATAACTTGCTGTTCTGCTGCCAGTGTGTGGATGTGGTGTTTTACAACCCAGATTTAACGGAGCTTGTGGAGGCCCACAAGATTGTTCTGTGTGCTGTAAGCCATGTTTTCATGCTGCTTTTCAATGTGAAGAGCCCTGCTGACGTTCAGGATGCCAGTATCATCCGAACTACCCAGGATCTCTTTGCTATCAACAGAGATACTGCATTTCCAGGTGCTAGCCAAGAGTCTCCAGGCAACCCACCATTACGAGTCATTGTTAAAGACGTCATCTTCTGTTCATGCTTATCGGACATTCTGCGCTTCATTTATTCAGGTATCTTGTCAAATGGTTCTGGTACATCCTCTTTAAGTTTTTGAAATGAAGTATACCTGTGGTCCTATCTATAATGGTTATTTTTACATTTATCTTCTTCCTGTCATCTAAAGATTATACGTGCAATAGTATTTGCTTTATGTATAGGAGCCGGTTCAAGCTTTCCATCTTCTTTACAAATTTACTTGCCTTGGTTTTAAATCTACTTGTAAAAACAATAATCTCTTTTCCTATTGAGGAAGAAATACCCAACATGTGAAAATATAAGAATTTATTGTCCAATTTAACTTTAAAGAAATGAAATTTTCCAAGTAAATATGAAAATAAGTTTTAGGTCTTAAAACCTAGCTACATATTCACTTTTCTGTTTGATGCTTAGATTTTAGAAGGACTTGAAGAGAGAAATTAGCAGGACCATTGTATTCAATTTAGGAATTGAGATCTGATTGGCTGAGACTATTTTAGACTTAATTTTTTTTTAAATCTTATTGAACTTAACTTTTTACTTTTAATCTTATTGTGCCCTTTTTATTATTCAGTTTATCCATCACTATTCTCCTTGTCCTTTTAAAAAGTAAAAAGAGCAAACAAAAACCCCAGAAGTTTTATGAGTCATTTTAGCAAATGAATTGAAGGTCTCACATCTAAGTGTCCCATATAAGAATGAAAAAAAAGAGAGACTGTAAAGTAGCTTTTAAAGTAAGCATCTAAATATACATTTTTCTGAGAACTTCTCTCTTTCTAAATTTTCTTTTCCCACTTGGAATCATGTGCTGATGAAATACTAGGTTAAGGTCATTCCTTCTCTGGAATGTGTCTAGAGAAACATTTGCAATCTGTTTTTAGATTTCAGAATTGGGGACAGATAAGACATTTATAAAGGTTTGCAAATAAAGTAAAAAAATATTTCTTACAGGTAAGAAAGTTTTAGGCAACCTGCAGTTGAAATAATTGATGCTGAAAATAAGATTTTACTTTTTTTCATTCGGGTTGTGGTTACCGGTATATAATTTTATAAGTTAAAAATTAGTGTTTGTGACAAGCCCAGTTACAGCATGCAGATTTAACTGGGTAAAAAATATATATGTATATGTATATATGTATGTTGAAGTAGAATGTGATGGGAAGTGTTAAATCCATTATTCAGTGAATATTGACTTGGCAAAAGCATAACTAGCCACTTCTACACGGCACACAGCACAGTGCCTTCACCTGGCAGGTTCTCTGTTAGTATCTGTTGAATTAATGAGTAGACTCTAGTAGCTAGGAGTCGTCGTAGGAATCAACCAGACTAAAGACTTCATTTAGCACTATGGATTTTTATATTTAAACCTAGAATCTTACAGTTCAAGCTTTAAGATTAATTTTGAAAAACCAAAATGTTTATATGCTAAAATAAAAAAAAAAATTGACTTTTAATGATATGTCTAAGAACTATGAGGAAGTGTTTGACTTTTCAATGATTTTACTGTTGAAATTATGAATTATTCAGCTAGTTTCCCACAAAATCTGTTGATTACTTTCAAGGACACATGAGCACAACTGAGGTCAGTTATGTCCTCTTTCATACTGTAGCAGTAAAATTGCTAGATGTCTCTCTCCTAGGGAGTGACTTTTAAATTGCAAAATTAATACATGCAGATGAGAAAAAGGGAAAAAGAAAAAGAAAGTTCTCCTCATCCTCTAGTGTCTTTCCCCAGAATCAGTTACCTATTTCTATAAGTTTTTTATATGTTCACTCTAATACTATTTGAAAGAAATTAAATATTGAGAAATTTGTATTAATGGAAATGTAATCTTTGGTAGGTAACTACTGTTTTAGGAAACCACGGGTAGTTAGTTCCTGTGTCTGGAACACAGAATAGGAGGTGATGGCTGGAAGGCAATGAGGCTGGCAAGGCTGATGGGACCTGGTCCTGCCACTCTTGCAAGTTGTTCTAGAATTTTAAGCATGATCAGACTGGGCCATAGAAAACTCTTCTCTGGTGATGGTGGGAGGAATTAATAGAGCAGACTAGACAGGAGTCCAATTAGGAGGCTCCCCTCCCCCTTGCGATCAACCTCAGAAAGGCCAACATTCTGACAACAGGTGGCTGGTGTTGCAGTTGGTCCATCATCTTTTCAAAGCTTAAATTGCGTGTGTCCCCTTGGGGATCTTGTTAATGTGAAATTCCGATTCAGTAGGCCCAGGGTGGGGCCTGAGATTCTGCATTTCCAACAGTCTCCCAGAGGAGGCTGATGCTCTGGACCAGAATTGCAACACCTGCTCTTGGAAGAACTGGGTACCAGCCACAGCCAGGGGATGAGGGCCTAGAATTCACCTCAGAGACCTGGGAGAGGAACCCAATTCTCAGTCTTAGGGCACAAAGTCAAAATGGGGTCAGCTCAGAGGCTGACTGGTTCAGAGCTACTTGGTGCTGGGGCTGTCGGTGCCCTGTTGTACCCTCTGCCTGAAGTTGGGTAAAGTGAATGCCTAGAGGTTGGGTGGAAACTGAGTGAGCCTGGGAATAGCAATTAGAGGACCAAGGGGCATGATAGCAAGGAGAGTGTGCTAATTTATAAGCCCTTGATGGGTTCAGAGCTGAGGCATCTTAATCTGACACTGAGCTGTTGCATTTCTGCTCTATCTCCCCTTGTACTCTAAGGCCCAGCAAGAGAGGTGGTGTCAGGTATGATAGGGCCTTAGGTCATTGACCTGGGGCTACAGGAGACCCTGATGCAGGTTGAGGAGAAGGGAAAATAAATGCTTCAGTAGGTCCCTATGAATTATTCTTTAATTATTTACAGAGTATAACCTCAGACTCAAGCAAAAGTTATATTATGTGTAAGTTATTTTAAAACGATATTAGGGCTGTATTTGCTCAGTAAAGAGAATTTTGAAAAATATAGAAAATTTAGTAAGAGAAAAAAAAAAAATGAGCCAGATCCCCACTCTCAAATGTCTAAACATCTATCAATAATTTTTTTTACCCTCTCATCTTTATTTGTAAGTTTGTTATGCTTTTTTTTGAAAATATTTCTTATGAAATCAAACAAAACATTTAAGTCTACATTTTTTTCTTAGAGACTTCAGTAAAGAGGCCAGGCTCATGTTTGTTTGTCTTCTTGTTGTTAAACACTTGAAAACTTTTGAACAAACCACAGGTTTTAAGACTCAGTTATATAATGGTTTTCTCACAGAAGCCCTGGCCTTACCCACAGGTTATGTTAGTGGACTGTCGAAGACAGGAGCTGTTTGTACTCACGGCAGCTGGGTTGGTAAAGCAGAGACAGAACTCCATGACATGGCACACTCGGGAATGTTTGCCTTGAGCAAACATGGGCCGAAAAACCATATTAACTCTAGCTCCTGCCTTTTTTTTGTTTTAAATGAACCAAATTACAAAGAATGTTTTAATTTTCTTTTAATATCACTTTTTTAATCTTTAGGAATTTGAAATTTTGTATCTAGGACAATTGGGCCTTGTATTTAGGAAGGGCCTATTTAATAGTAACACCATTACACCTGTATATAAGGTTTCTGAGTTGACACTAAAAATGTATCTGTTTTGTATGTTAATTTTCCACTGAATAACAGCTTGCACCGCATGATGTATAAGTACTTAAAGACTAACACTAAATAAAGCGTAATTGAAAAGTGAGGGTAGAAGTTTCCTGGCCTTCATGGAATAAGCCTTAAATAGCATGCCATTGTAACATTCTTACACTACTTGATACAATCTTTATGCTTGCATTCCTCAGTCATGTGATCTCAGATGGTTAGGAATTGAAATATTTGTAAAAACCTCAAGAATTTAGCTTTGAGCTCTTCCTGCCACAGATGGCCCTTAGACTTTCCCAGCCCTTATTGAAATGCAGCCAGGGTAAAGCACTCTTTCATCTTCAGTTTGCATAGTGTTCCCTAGCTCTTGGAATTATTCTGTGGCATGCTCTTTTCTGTACTGTGTAAAAACACAGCTTGGCACTCATTTTCTAACAGTTAAGTGAAGTAAACAAATGCTCTCGAAAGTTGAGAAAATCTCAGTTATGCAAGACAAATAAGTTCTAGAGATCTGCTGTACATACATCATGCCTATTGTTAGCAATACTGCATTGAACACTTACAGTTTTGGTAAGAGGATAGAGTTCATATTAAATGTTTTTAGCACAATAAAAGGGAAGAAAATCCCAGTCTAAGGGTTGTTGTCTTATTAGGACCTAAAGGTGTCAACAATGATTTGATTAGCATTTCTAATTATGAAAACAGCCCAATCACTGGAGTACCCTTCTTGACCTAGTCTTACTTTCATTTTTAGTTATTGGATCTTTCTCTGTTTTCAAACAGATCAGTGGCCTGTAGGAATTTGCTTGCTTCTAATCCCATATGTTTTTTTAATTTTTGCTTTCTTTCAAGTAATCTTCTGAATGGAGATATTATATAGGTTTTCATTAGTTAATATAATTTTACTTTTAAAAGACAATGTTTGTGCTCTCCTTTAATAGGCGTAAGTGTAGACAATTAAAATTGCCTAACCTGTTGTTTCCTGGGTTTTGATAATGAATAAAGTATCTAAGGAAAAGCAGTGCTCTCAGCACCCAGTGCCCATTAGAATAACCTGGGAGGCTTTTAAAATTGATGTCTGGGCTCCAGCACCAGAAACTTTAATTCAGTTGATATGAAGATGAGACCTCCTCCGATGTTATTTTATGAAAGTTCTTCAGGTAAATATAATGCTCAGCCGGAGTTGAGCATCACCGGCGTAAGTAGATGATTTAGATCTGGCCTCCCTTGTCTTCTAAAGGGCTCTTCTACTCCTGACATTTTTATATAGAGACTTTTGTCTATGTGTGCATGTGAAGTTTTCTGGAGAGATGGTCCAAAAAATTGATCAGATTATGAAAAGAGTATGTGACCTTAAAATTAAAAATCATTAGTGCAGGAGAAGAAAACAAAAACTATAGACTTGTTCTAGATTGTACACCTTTGTGCATTTGTGGTAGAAGGGGAGCTAACAGTGAGTCAGAAAAAGAGCAATCAGAGGTAGGAGGAAACATGGTGTGCTGGTGCCAGGTGGCTCCAGCTTGTGAGAACCGATTGTGTTGATTCCCAATCCCATGTTCTGTGATGTCATGTTGGTAGCTTGAGTATGGCCTGATGGGAGTACTTACGCCACAGCAATAGCAAGTGCTTCCAATCAGGGCTTTCCTTTCCCCTCCCTATCCCTCCTGGATACACTGTGGTCATTATGAAGGTCGGGAGAGGAGGTTAAAGATATGCAAGAGTGCCAGTACATCAGGGCCCTGCTGTTGTGAGGTCTGAGAGCCACTGGACTGTCAGACTCTTCAGATTCGCTTTGGGCCTTGCTGGTACAAACTGGCTGCAATTGCCTGATCTCATTGGTTCAGTATATGTGTATTATGTGTCCCCCCCCCACCCCCCTTTCCCGAGTATTCATGAAGGCATCTGACAAAGTTCTGGATACCTGAAGGGAAACCTCAGCAGAGAGGAATGGAAAGCTGATAGAAAAGGACCCCAACTTACCCAGAAAGGTGACATGACTGTCTTAAAGTCACACCAGCAATTAATTGCAGAGATGGAAGTAGAACCTGGGTCTCTCAACTATGCCTGCCCCCACTGTACCTTTTTTTTTTTTAAGATTTATTTTTATTGTTTTTGACACAAAGAGAGAGAGATACAGAGACAGAGAGAAGGGGGAGGGCCCAGAACAGTCTCCATAGTTGCACATCATCGGTTTTTCCGCATAGTTTCATTCCACAGGTGGGCGCAGGGCTGCACAGGGCAGGAACTGGGCCGGGGTCTCGCCCCGGTGAGAACTGAACTGGGGGCACTCCCCAGTTCAGCATATGGGTCCTCACGGGCCGGGGCCGGGATTTGATCCTCGGTCCCTGGGGCTGCAAAGTGAGCGCTTAACCCACTGAGCCATCCTGGCTTCCCCTCCCACTGTACCTTTTTTAATTATATTTTTGGGAGTTGGTACTTTCAGTAAGCCATGTGATGAATATGGGTAATCTCTCAGAATATCATGATCAGAATTGTACTTTTGGGGAAACAGGGATGGCTCAGCGGGTTAAGCGCTTGCTTTGCAGCCCCGGGGGCCGAGGATCAAATCCTGGCTCATGCAGACACATATGCTGAAATGGGATATTTCCTTAGTTTGGTTCTCATGGGGGCATGCTTCCCATGCAGGAGGCCCCCGGCCTGGTTCCCACCTTGCATGGCCCCCACCCACCTATTTGGAGTGAAACCATGTTGAAAACTGATGATGTACAACCATGGAGACTGTTCTGGGCCCTCCCCCTTCTCTCTGTCTCAAAACAATAAAATAAATCTTAAAATAAATAAATAAAAAGAATTGTACTTTTTGAAATGTATCAGCATTAAGTAGTGGGGTAGATTTGATGAGAAAAAGACCACTCGGGAACAGGAATGCTGCTGTGGGCAAAATGAGAGGGAAAGGTAAACTTTTGCTGGCCATAGAATAGGAATTTCTTAAGAACACAGGAAAGGGGGCTGACAGTGTGAGACAGCAGTGAAATGAGCCTAAGAAAAGAGCTTGGAAGTGGGGTGGGTGAAGACAGGGGAGGGAGGGACCAGGTGGGGTGATTTTGCTCCAGCACCACAGTGGTGCATCTCATCAAAAAATTACCTAGCTCCCTTCAATTTGGTTCTGTAGAGATGGCTGTGGAACATATCCTGATTTGACCCTGACAATGCATCTGACCTTCTGAATGCATTTTGTTCCTACTGCCTGTTCCTCTGCTTACTGGTAGTCACTGCTCTCCAAGGTTAGTACAATTTAGTTCAACATTAGAAAAGACCACATCTGCCTTCTTACCCAGGTTAAGTAAATAATTTAAGTGTTGAACCACTTGTGATGGTAACTCATATTCTGGCTATTGCTATTATCATTAGCTGACTACCTACTACAGAGAGGTGGCGGTTGTCTAAGAGGGAAGACCTTAGGTTTTGAATACTTTTGGGGAGGGCAAACTGATTTTTTTAATGGGAGGGCTGTTTAAGTGTTTTAATGTAATTTCAAGAATATACATGTATATTTGGTAAAGAAAAAGTAGAATACTAAAAAAGAGGGAACATTGATATCTACCAAGAGACTTATTTTTTTCCCTGCTTTAATGGGAAAATCCAATATATATTCATTTCTTTACAGGTGCGTTCCAGTGGGAAGAATTGGAAGACGATATCAGGAAGAAGTTGAAAGATTCTGGGGATGTTTCAAATGTAATTGAGAAAGTTAAATGCATTTTAAAAACACCAGGAAAGGTAAGTTAGTTTACTGCAAGTTAGTTTACTTTGATTTTTCCAAATTAAAAGTGATATACTGTGATGAATAATATAACATCAATAATATAATATTGTATATTAATAAGATTCAGTAATATACAAATGTTTTTCTTTAGTATATTTTTTGTCATTTAAATATTTTAAACATTTTCCTTAAGTATATTTTTATCATTTAAATATTTTAAGTATAAAGACATTTTACACTATCTCAGATTTATTTCACGTAAGAATGAAAATACATGTCAATCATGTCTTTAAAATGGTGACTTGTGGATTCCATCCGCTGAAACATTCCCCTGGCCCTCTAGGAGTATGCCGTCTGTAAAGGGCAGTTGAATTTGTCCAGATTCAGTGATGCTTGTTGCAGGGATGCTTTCTCATTCCTCAAAATTTAAGTCTTAAGTAGTTTTCAGGAATAAGGCAGTTCCTGTGTGTGCCTTTTTAAAGAGTTCTGAGAAATCTGAGTGAGTGATTAGTTAAGGGTTTGTTTTTCATCTAATACAGGTTCCAATGTATAAGTTAGATTGAAAGGTTATTTATAATACAGACTTTCTATCTGGCCATGAACCTGTGCATGTTAAAACTCTAGTCATTTAGATCATACTTTCTATAAGGGCTTTAAAAGTAAATTTGTTACATTTTAAAACAACTACTTACACAATTTAGCCAGTGTATTCTTATTTCAGATTCTGTGATAAACAAATTGGCTACAATAGATAAAAAGGTAAGTTATATTCAATGCCTAGCAGACTATAGGTTTATATTAAATGTAAGATAAAATTATTATTTAATTTTCTTATGCAGATGACCTTGTCAATCCTACCACCTAAGCTATTAACATTTTAAGTTAATACTAATAGAAAACTGTACTAGCTTTTAATGAAGATTCCCAACTGATTCTTTAATTGTGAAAATTGACTTTTTTTTAAAGCGAAGTATTAATTCCAAACATGAAATTATGGGGCAAGACCTTTCTTTTGTTTCAATAGCACATTAAAGTAGGTAAACAGAAGCTGGCCAGTTTTGCAGGTGTGGGGCAAGGGGTAAGGGTCTCCTCTGTCATTCATTGAGTATGACATGGGGAGGAGGGGCTAACACTGAATTGGGAATCAGGAGATATACATTTAAATTGTGCTGCCATGAGTTATCTCTGTAGCTTTGAGCAAGTCTTCTCAGGGCTTTCTATAAAATGAGGGATAAACGGCATTATTTCTAAAGCCCCTGCTGTCAGTTCTGTGATACTTTTTGACTATTACTCTACTTTATGTGTGACAGTCACCTGAATCCTCTGTGCCAATTCCTTCAGTGCACATTAAGGTCTATTGTATTTAGGATCTGAGAATGCACTTTATAGGACCAGAATTTTTATAATCCTATTTTGCTTCTCTGTTTTGCTCATGGATAGCATTCTGGAATTCTTTCTTCCTCCTTATGAGGAACGATCATATTTTTTCCCCTCTCAGCAAATATTTTAACTTCCCAACAAACTAGATTAATCCAGAGTGGAGGAATAGGTGACATTTATTCTTAATGCTAAAGCTGTATGTTTGATTATTTTTTAATGATAAATCTTTCTGTATTCCCCAGCTTGGCAAGCAAAAGTCAGAGTTCTGACCTGGGCTGAAGTTCTGAGACTCAGAAGGGGAAATGGGTGTAGGGTGAGGGAAAGAGGGTTAGCCCTGAACTTCTGGGATGTCTAAAAGCAGACAGAAAGATAAACAAAGCACCAAATTCTGAGTTGGGAGCAGAGGCGTACTGGAGACCAGTGGGTCACACAGAGGCACTGTTACTGCAGACCATCAGCTAGAGCGAGAAGGTGCGAGGACAGGTAGGTGTAGTCATGGAAGAGGTTCTCTGGAGCTCCAAATCAGATATCTGGGTACCCTTTCAAGATTCCAGTAGTTCCTGCTGTGGGTAGGAAAGGTATTTAGAATTACAAAATTGTAGATTAAGGTGTAAATGAATCAATTCATCACTCTCGGGTATTTTAACAGTGGTCCAGTAAGCAGTAGGACATGATGTGATAGGGGAAAAACAAGTATTTTTTCTTAGTTGCAGAGTAAATTATTGTGTATGTATTTTCTTAATTAGTGAATGAATGAGCACGTTGTATGTGCACACATAATTTTCTGGGCTTTCATATGAGGTTGGACTGCTGTTGTGTGTTTCCCAGGTAACAGAGAGACCTGCAGGGATTTAGGACCCCACAGCTTCTCAGCCATAGACTTGAGATTTCACTTAGCCGGTTCATTCACTGCTGTGAATGCTTCATGGTGCAGTGTTGCGCACTGTCAGGTAGCAGATGTAGTTCTCGAGGGTAAGTTCCCATGAAAGCTGTGACCAGAGACGCCACAGAGTAGGTAATCATTATTTCTTTAACCATTTACCACGCTTTTCCAAATTCTCTAACCAGCCCATGTATATTATCCAAGCTTTTTGCATAACATTGACCTTTGTATTTTTTGTTTTTCCTTACAGATTAACTGCCTAAGGAACTGTAAAACCTATCAAGCCAGAAAACCTCTGTGGTTTTATAGTACTTCCCTTAAGTTTTTCCTTAATAAACCAATGCTTGCTGATGTTGTTTTTGAAATACAAGGTATGGTTAAACTTTTACACAGTTCATTGTTTATTTTTACGGCTTCTTACCTAACTTTCTATTTCAGCTTTGAATACGTTGGGTGTAAGAATGACTATTCCCTGTTGAGGATGTGGATTAACATTGCTGGCACTTCAATAAAATTTTTCTGGGAAATGAAATATTTTATTAGAACAAGAAACGAAATATATTTTTTCTTATTTTTTCACCCTTACTCTGTTTCATTAACATTTAGGACCAGCAAGGATTGGGGTGCTCTGTAATATCACCCCATTAAATATTTTTGTTGGTGAATTTCTTTAAGATCCTAGTTTTTTAGTCGTTTGAAACCAGACCCCTTAAAATGATATTGCCTGCAGCTTATTCTATTAGCTCTTTTCCTTTTTTATTTGAGCCAGAAGAACTAACCAGGGATTACATACAGGTGATGCCTGACTGACATCAGGCATCTGTAGATATTGCTACTTGCATTCTTCCCAGCACTCTGAGAATTATCACAGTAACTGAGAGCTGCTTTTATCTCTATAGGCAAGTAATGCCACCTAATTTTAATAAGGATGAGCTGTTTTAATGCCTCTTATTGATTATTTGCTTGGGTAATTTTGTCACTAGTAGATTAAAAGTGTAATCTTAAAAAATGAATGTCAGATACCATCAGTTACACAAGAAGGATAGATGGAGTTGTTTTCTAATGAAATAAGGAGAACTTCAGGTGAACTATTTCTAAAAGGAAGGTATAGTTCTATTTTATGGTAGAAATGTCTGGCCTCTAACAGTCATTTTCTTTTTTAAAATTTTTCCCAGAAAGATTAATTTTACTTTTAACTTTGTTTACTGGCCAAGAAAAACAGTGAACTGGAAACTTGCCAGCGTGCCTTCTGATAAGCTGTTGTCAGCACTATTTGCAGTGTGCGCTTGGGACACTGAGAATGGGATAATAAGAGTTACCCTAAAATATGTAAGAAATGATTTAGAAAAAGAGAAAGCTAACCAAGTTTGCTTAATTGCATGGGAGTCATTAAGACCAGTTTATAATCTGCCTAGGAGGCATTGACACCAAACATTGTTAGTATAACCTACTGAAAAGATGAAATGTTCTAGTAAGAGGAAAGAAATAAGCAGCGATGTGGAATGGAGACTCCTTTCTCTTCATAATCTCTTGCTTTCCTTCCATGATTCCACCTACGAACCCTTTTGCAGGCACCTGCTCACGCCCCCTCCTGCACACAGGCTGGGTCCAGAAGGGCTGGTGTGGTGCCCCTGCTGATGCCCGAACAGCAGCTGCTCTGCTGCTCCTTGTTGCCTCTCAGCTCCAACACCAAGGTCTCCCAGGAAGTGGGGAGCAAAGAGAAGCAGGAATGGGTGGAAGCAGGGGCCAGTGACAGTGTCTCTGCCGTCAGCTGGGAAGACACAGCCTAATTTCTGAAGTGGGTGGGGAGGGCAGCTTCCAGTGTGCAGAAGGCAGCAGGGCTGTTGCCTCCAGAGGAGGCAGGCTGTCCTTCTGGAGCCCGAGCTCCAGCTCTGGCTTTGCATTCCAACCAGTGTGTGTCCTTGGGCAAGGCGTGCCCTTAAATCTTCTCATTTGCAAAGTGAAGATCATAAGCTATAGAGATTCTAAAAAGGTCCTTTTTAGGGGAAGCTGGGATGGCTCAGTGGGTTGAGTGCTCGTTTGCAGCCCCGGAGCCCCGAGGATCAAATCCCGGGCCCGGCCCATGCGGACCCACATGCTGAACTTTGCCGGGGCCTATGCGGAGGCTCCCGGCCTAGTTCCTGCCCTGCACAGCCCTGTGCCCACCTGTGGAGTAAAACTATGTGAAAAACTAATGTCAACTATGGAGACTGCTCTGGGCCCTCCCCCTTCTCTCTCTCTGTCTGTCTCTCTCTGTCATAAAACAATAAAAATAAATCTTTAAAAAGATCCTTTTTAGTGTTAAGCTTGATGAGGTGGTAATGACAGAAGACCAGAAAAACCTTGCTTGAATATTTACTATATAATTGGTTTGATTGTGTTACCTTATATTTCTGATCCTTTGTTTCCTTGCCTATAAAATGGGGATACTAATTTCTACCTGGTAGAGTGGTCACAGGGATTGAGATGGTGTGTATAGAGGTGTATGCAGAGGCCTGGCTGGTAGAGCCCCCTCCCTTCCCCCTTCAATGGCAGCTAACACTGGTGGATGGAGGCAGTTTCCCACTGAACCCAGGAACTCAGCAGGTTCTTCTTTAAAGTGTCCCACGCCATCATCCACAACTGGCCTGAGTTGACATGGATTATTTACTATCCCTATAATAGATAATCATCAAAAAAATACTACCACCCCCAATTTGTTGTTTGGTTTTCCTATCTTTTTCCATTAAATAATATTTTTTAGAAGCTACTATAGCAGTTCTAAAACTAGTCTTGGTAAACATTTAGGCCTGATATAGAAAGATAGGAGTTTCCATGTGACATTTGAAGCTGCATCTCATGAAAAATACTTTTTACATTCTGTCCCTGTTCACTTAAGTAATACATATTCTAAATCTGTCTTGAACTAGGTAAGCTTACTATTTTCAGAATAAAAAGAAATATTTCTAAAAATCTTATTTTTATAACTTGGCAGTGGGGGTGCCAGGATGGCTCAGCTGGTTAAGAGCTTTCTTTTCAGCCCCAGGGTCTGAGAGTCGAATCCCAACCCTAGCCTGTGTGGACCCATATACTGAAATGGGATGTTACCCGCAGTTCACTTCTCACTGGAGTGAGCTTCCCATGTGGGAGGCCCCCAGCCCTGTTCCTGCCCTGCACACCTGCATGGAATGAAACCATGTTGAAAACTGATGGTGTACAACTGTGAGACTGCCCTGGGCCCTCCCCCTTCTCTCTGTCTCTCTTCTCTCTATCAAAAACAATAAACTAAATCTTAAAAAAACAAAAACAACAACTTAGCAAGTAGTGTGAAGAAGGTATGAGCCATATAGTACTCAGTTTAGTATATAGTAAAAACAAAGATCTTTGATACTCTGTGCAAAATTACTAGAAAACGGGTTTTTAAATTTTGTTCCTTAAAAAATTTCTTAAAACAGTAACTGCAATTGGATACTACAAAGGAAAGACACTGTAGCCCTTGACATTTTCAAGGAACATATTGATCTTTTAACTAGAAAATTGATTTCTGTTTTTCTCCTTGAGTAATTCTTTAGCTCTACTGTATATGAACACTGAATTATGTTTATTCATCATGGTTTACATGTTTATTCATCATGGTTTATATGTTTATACAGTTTATATACAGTGTTTAAAAATATGGCTGTTACACTTTCACAATAGAACAATTTATAATACCAAAATAATAGTTTAAAAAGGTGAGAAACAGAAGTTAATGCTTTCTTCACTGGAGGTATAATGGCTTTCCAAACTAAATTCCAACCTTGAAATTGGCTTGAAAGTTCTAATTTAAGGTAGTGTTTTATTGCTAATTTTGTATCCACATTATCAATGGAAAATTTATTAAAATTGCACAGTTACTTGTCAAATTCCTTCTCCATCTACTCTCTGCTTGATGTTATTGGCCAATCTTAAATTCTTCTACTTAACCCAAATGATAGGTTATCTAGTTTGTTTAAGCCATGCTTCTAATTTTTTTTTTAAGATTTATTTATTGTTTTTGACAGAGAGAGACAGAGATACAAAGTCAGAGAAAGAGAGAAGGGGGAGGGTCCAGAACAGTCTCCATAGTTGTACATCATTGGTTTTTCCACATAGTTTCATTCCAGAGGTGGGCGGGGCTGCACAGGGCAGGAACTGGGCCGGGGTCTCGCCCTGGTGAGAACTGAACTGGGGGAACTCCCCAGTTCAGCATATGGGTCCGCATGGGCCGGGGCCGGGATTCAATCCTCGGTCCACAGGGCTGCAAAGCGAGCACCTAACCCACTGAGCCATCCCGGCTTCCCCGTGCTTCTAATTTTCCTTTTCTTTTTTTCATGATACCTCATTTAAGATTTTAAAACCTAAGTCAAATTGCCTTACATGTTTGAATCTGTGTTAATTGCTGCATACAAATATATCTACCATGCTTTGAATATGGAAATTGATCATCCCATAGATGGACACTAATACTGAGGGCAGGTGGCCTAATGGCAAAGAGGCAGGGAAGCGAAAGGGCCCAGAAGGGAGGATGTCTGCTTGTGGGTGTGTGATGACCCGCTCACTGTGGCCCCTTGTCCCTGCTTCTCTGGGAGGTATGCCTGTGCCAATCACAGTGCCAAGCCTTAAGCTCAGAAATGATAATGTTGGGAGTTGCTTGTGAATCCTGAAGGATAATTGACTTTGGAGAAAGCCACTGGGTTTAGATAGAACTTGTTTTTTCTTCTTTTCTGAGCCATAAGATACTTTGCTTGGAATTAAAGAGGATGAAGAATCCAATAGTTGTAAATACTTTAGATAAAAATATATGGCTCTGAGAAATAGGAGATTTTAGGGATGCATAGGTGAAGACATTTTGGCAGAATAGGGTGGTTTGGCTTGTACTTTCCAGAAGGTGACAGCTTTGTCACTCACATGGGCTGTGGTGTCTCTCACCACTAAAAGCTTGTCTACTCCTAAGCAGGGTAGCTATGCCTTTCTCATCTTTGTATCTTTAATACTTAACATGTGGTGGGTGCTCGATAATGACCTTTTTTAACTGATCTGGACTAAGGTGGTGGGAGTAGTGAGAATTTCTTCACCCACAAGCCCCTGTGACATGTATCCCTTCTGGCAGTGCCTTGGTATAGTGGCATAGTAGCTGGAGAAGCAAGCTTTTACTAGAGAATCAGTTTAGTTTAATGAGCTTCAGTGTGTGATGAGGGACCTTTTCAGTGGGCTGAGGGACCTTTAACCCATTTCCCATTTGCCCCGAGAATACCTGCTTGCTTGCTGCTGTAGCATTTACCCTAAGATAACTTGCGGGTGACAGTGCTAACCTTACCCCCAAAGTTTGCCATGAAATAACTAACTTTTATTATTATTTTTGCACCACTCTAGTATATTGATAGTCTTTGGAAATAAATGACATCATTCTATTTATAGTATTCTGTTTTTAGTAGCACTATTTTCATTTACAAAATATAGTAATTCTCAATCATTGAAAATGTCAAAATCATTGAAAATGTCCTGGAAAACAGCATTCCTATGCCTGAAAAAAATTATTAAATATGGATCCTTGTGTATGTTTCTGTTACATTAGGAGACAAGTTCTGTTTAGAAATATCTTTAAGAACTGTTTTTATATATTATTTTTACATTGAAAACCAGTCAGATTTGCTTCAGCCTCAAAGAGCTTGTTTATATAAAATTAAATGAACACAGTAGTGAGTCTGCATTTTTTTTTTTTTTCTAAATTGGAAATGGATTAAAACAAGGGTGTTCAACCTTTTGGCTTCCCTGGGCCACGTTGGAAGAAGAAGAATTGTTCTGGGCCACACATAAAATACACTAACACTAACAATAGTTGGTGAGCTAAAAAAAAAAAAAATTGCAAAAAGATCTCATAATGTTTTAAGAAAGTTTATGAATTTGTGTTGAGCCACATTCAAACCCCTCTTGGGCTGCATGCAGACCTTGGGCTGCAGATTGGACAAGCTTGGGTTAAAATTTAAAGGAGCCCTGGCTTTTGTAGAAGCAGGCATTGTTCTTTAGAAAAGAGAGGTTTGTTTCCTAGGGAAGTAGTATGCTGGGAAAACAACCTGGGACTAAGCCATCCCCTTCCAAATTTCCCATAGGATCTGAAGTGCTCCCCTTGGTTTCCCAAGAGATTCCCTTGGTATTCCTTCTGGGATCTATGGACTGCTTAGGCCAGGGATGGTATATTTCCTAGTTTTCTGTTTCTGATAAGGGCAACCTAGTCAGGTCTGTTCTGTGATTTGGCCAAGAAAGGTAATGGTGTTTTCTAGGGAGGCGCATGAGCAGGGAAAGGGTGGTGGAATTTTAAGACAACTGAAAGGGATAAAAGGGTAGATGTTTTATTATAAGCAAAACATTTCATTTCAATATTTCTTCAGGAAATATAAACTAAGTAATAAGTGATTGCTTGACTTGCAAATGGTTGGTTTCAAAGGTACCTTTTTTAAAGGTTTATTTTGTTGATTTTTGACAGAGAAAAACAGACAGAGAGAGACAGAGAGAAGGGGGGGGGGTGCGGTCCTGGGTCCTCAGGGCTTCAAAGCGAACGCTTTACTCGCTGAGCCATCCCAGCTTTCCCTCAAAGGCAACTTTTGAACTCTTTATTTTTCAATTAAAAACTAAAAACGTCTCTGAATTAATGTTGGTTATCACCACCAAATTTTGTTTCTGTACATCAGCTTAGCTGTACCTAATGCAATACCACTCTGATTATGAGAGGGAAAATTGCTAGAATAAATACTCAAGCTTATCTTAGTTATCTTTGTGTCCCTTTTGAACCTTGTAGGTATGACAGTACCAGCCCACAGGGCCATCCTGGTGGCCCGTTGTGAAGTGATGGCAGCCATGTTTAATGGGAATTACATGGAAGCGAAGAGTGTTCTGATTCCAGTTTATGGTGTTTCCAAAGAGACTTTCTTGTCATTCTTAGAATACTTATACACAGACTCTTGCTGCCCAGGTAAGCAGTATCAGTTTTAGGTAATATCTCACAAGCCTTACCTTACTTATCACTCATTATGATGAATTGCTTTCTGTAAAATATGTTTTTACTTAGGGTTTATCAGATTTGACATCATGGAATGTGATAAGCTGGCAAAGGTTGTGTTGGGACAATGAGTTTTCAGTCAATTCAAGTGAAAGAGCACTGATTGGGCACTTCTTATGGATCCTCAGGCTCTGACATAGATCACAGTCAGCACCAGCTTGGTGGTCACTTTTTGGGCAGCCTGGAAATAGAGGTGTCTTGTGATATCCAGTGGCCGCTCCAGTTCTACAGACTGCAGAGAGCTCCAGGGAGCACTGCCCCTTCCATGAGAAGAAGAGGGTTGGACAACTGCTTTTTAGCTCTGAATTCTGGCTAAGGCACTTTTAAGGACTTTTCACTGTTCTGAGACCTCCTTGGTCACCTCTCTTAAAGGTCTTCTGACTTCTCCAAAATTGAGATTCTCCGAAAGCTGACTTCTCCGAAAACTTTTCCTTAGATGTTTAGAAGGCCCAGTGGACTGTAGGGTTTATTTCCCTAGTCACTGACCTAGTACTGTCCTTGATTGACTAGGAGCTAACCATCTATGGCAGGTACAGATTGGAACAGATTTTGCAGATTTCTAGTGGTTGGAGGTACCTTGGAATAAATTGCAAAATCCTTTCAATAATAAGCCTTGGAGCCTTGGAATGCAGGCACAGTAGCCCCCTTTGATTAATCTTCAGCCTTTGGCCACAAGATGGCTCCCACTGGAAACACCGCTAGAAGAAGGCTCTGGTGCCTGAGGCCTTGATTACAGAAACTGGCCAGGTACTCTAGCAAATGAAAAAAGAAAACACGATTTCAGACCATCCCTCCCTTCAGGTTTACTGCTGTGATTGTTAGGTTTAAAAGGTATCTGACATTTCTTATTGAAATCTCTTAAGTTTTAAACAAGTGTTGTGAGCCTTCTAGTCAAAGGTTTTAGAAGCTCCAAAATAGAAATTCCCTTTTTAATGGAATAAATTCTGATCTTGCAACTAGCTAGAGTATTTTGGAGCTAGCTACAGTTCTTACTGTCAGTGGTAAAGACTGGCTTATCATTCTTGCTTAATAAAAATGAAAGCATTGTGGATGCCAGGATGGCTCAGTGGGTTGAGCACTCATCTTGCAGCCCTGGTGTATGAGGATCATATCACGGCCCCAGCCCATACAGACCCATATGCTGAACTGAGGTGTGACCCCGGTTCAGTTCTTGCCGGGGTGAGTTCCCCATGTGGGAGGCCCTAGTTTGGCTCCTGCCCTGGGCATGCTTCCCATGTAGGAGGCTCCCAGCTCATTGGGGTGTGCCTCTCATGCAGTAGGCCACTGGCCCAGTTCCTGCCCTGCGCAGCCCCGTGCCCACCTGTGGAGTGAAACCACAGTGAAAACTAATGATACAACTATGGAGACTGATCTCAGCCCTCCCCCTTCTCTCTGTCTCTCTTTGTCTCTCTGTTTCTCTCTCTTTCTGTCAAAAACAATAAAAATGAATCTTTTTAAAAAACTATAAAAAAATGAAAGCATTGATTCTCATCAGAGTAAGTATTGCTTATTTTGCTATTTTAATACTGGCAAATTTGTATATTATATTTTAAAAAATTGACTAGATTTGAAATAAGAAAGCTTGGTTTCTCATTCATCCTCTAGAGTAACTGATGCTCAGATTTTTAAGTTTAGCTTGCTAGTTAGAAAAAATGTTCAAAAAAGCAGTTCATAACTATATCACAAAGCATAGTAAAAATTGGTAAAAGGTTTTGGGGAAGACAGGACAAAATGAATGATCAAAAAGTTAAGCCAGGTACTGGAAAATCACAACATGAAAGGTAAACTATTATGTTAAATATTTATCATGTGCACCATTCTTGGTTCCTAACTATAAAAAAATATAAGGAATTTAAGGAAGGATAAGGAAGAGAATTACATGAAGAATCAGAATTATGGGGAAGTATTAAAAAAAGAAAAAAACCTACCGGTAGGTGATTTCCAAAATTTGGGAAAAGAGGTATATAGGAAGTTACTGTTTAATGGACACAGAGTTTTAGTTTGAAATGATGAACAAGTTCTGGAGATGGATGGTGGTGATGCTTACACAACAATGTGAATGCACTTAATGCCAATGAATTGTACACTTAAAAATGGTTAGTGGGGGGATTAGAGGAAGGTGGTGAGAAGGTACAGACTTTCAGTTACAAGATAAATAAGTACTAGGGAAGTAATGTACAATATGGTGACTGTAGTTAACCCTGCTGTATGTAGGAAAGTTATTAAGAGAGTGGATCCTAGGAGTTCTTATCACAAGGTTAATTTTTTTTTTCTTTTTCTCATATCTGTATTAAATGATGAATGTTAACTAAACCTATCATGGCAGTTTCACAGTATATGTAAATCAAACCATCAAGCCATATACCTTAGTAAACTATATAGTGATGTATGCCAATTTTTTAACTGGAAAATGGCTAATGGTACCTTTTATGTTATGTTTATTTTACCTCAATTAAAACAAAACAAACAAACCTGGAACTAAATCCAGAGAAGAAAAATTGCAAGCATTTACTATAGTTTAGCTAGCAGAATTACCCCATAGCTTTGGAATTGATTATTAAGGGCCATTGTAGACTCTCCTCTGGAGAACTAAACAAAAGCAGCACATAGATTCACTTCTGAGCATGACGGCTTAAATTAATTCTTTTTAAATTGAGTAACAATTTAGGATGCTGACTCATTCAAGGTTTTTTCTAGGCATTCTATTCTACATTGGATGATAAAGTCATTATTTTTGTTTTTTTATTTTTAGTTGTATTTGTAAAAGAAACGGTTTCGTTGTCCATGTTCTCTTATTCCCCGTTTTGTGTCAGCTGGCATCTTCCAGGCCATGTGTCTTCTGATCTGTGCTGAAATGTACCAGGTGTCCAGGCTGCAGCACATCTGTGAGCTGTTCATCATCACACAGCTGCAGAGCATGCCGAGCAGGGAGCTGGCGTCCATGAACCTCGATATTGTGGACCTGCTCAAAAAAGCCAAGGTAACTGGCCCTGTGTATCTGCTTGTTGGATTGCTTTTTTATTTTAATTTTATAAAAAATTATACTGCCCTTTTAAAATTCCTGTTTATTAAGAGATACAATAGTTCCTGCCTTCGTTTGGAAATGTGGCTGAACAAGGCTAAAGTGCCCTCGCAACAATTTCTGTGGCGAGGTAATTCTGAAGCAAAGGCTTTTTTGAGTAATCCCTTTCTAATTTGCTGCTATTGAATTTTACCAACTGAATGGTGACCTTTATTAGAGTCATTTGAGTGCTACATAGTGTCATATAGGAAGTAGACTTAACATTGAATTTCCCAAAAGTGATCGCATCTCACGGTTCCTGAAGGGAAAATGACAGGACAGGTGCATAGGTGCTGATAAAGATGACTAGACTAAGGAGATTTATTTATTCATTCATTCATTCATTCATTCACTTCATGCTTTGACATTCCAGTTGTTTGGAGGAGTTATTGGTGTATTTACTTCATTATTTGCAAACACCTTTTGTTGATATGTCTCATTATATCAGGAACATATTGAGAATCATTGCAGTACACCATGCTTTCTGGCCTCCTCTAAGCTCAAGGCCTTTTTGGTTTTAATAATTGTATTGCTGCACATTCTAGAGAACAAACAGTTTGTTCAGCTAATTGTGACTAACTATAGTTACAAAGACCCTAGAATATGATTCTGACAAAAGACTGGGCTAGGTCTATAAATAAATCAGGTCTGCTCTCTTGAAATCTCCTTCTGCAACTCTTACATGTTGTCCTAGTCAAACATCTACCGTCTCCTCATTCCCATTCTCTTTTATTCCTGGAAGCAAGAAGTTTATCCTGATGGGTCATCCAACCCTTGGCTAGTCCACTATTCCATCCCCTGCTCTAAGATAGTTTTAGGACTTCAGCTACTATGACACAGTAATGTGTACAGAACTCACAGTAAGGGGAACCTTCCTTGTTTTTATTTTTTTACAGGAATATATTTAATCCATCATTACAGACTGTCAGGACTGTGTAAAATATTATCTGACATACAGCATATTGGCTAACCCTATCAACTTGGACATCCAGAATTAGAAAAATATGACAAATTTGTTTTCATTCAAGTTGCTGAAATAGAACCACATAACAGGGCAAAGGGCCAACTTTGTGACAGCTAAAAGCTGTGCTCCAGGTTGAGATGAATTCATTAATCAACATGTATTGTTTCTGGGCATAGAAGGGCATTTATTTAAAGCATCTGGGTCATTATCTCTCATTATCTCCATTACATATATATATATATATATATATATATATATATATATATATATATATATATTATTTATTTATTTATTTATTTTTATGGTTTTTGACAGAAAGAGAGAGAGAGAGAGAGAGAGAGAGAGATACAGAGACAGAGAGAGAACTGACCTGGGGGAACTCCCCAGTTCAGCATATGGGTCCGCACGGCCGGGACCGGGATTCCATCCCTGGTCCCCGGCGCTGCAAAGTGAGCGCTCAACCCACTGAGCCATCCCAGCTTCTCCTCATTAACTATATTTTTGAGCTCATTTTTTTTATAATCCATCTTAAGAACCAATGTATTTAATATTAGGGATAAAAACAAACAAAAAATTAAGTAACCCTGATCTCTCTTGGTAATATATTTACACTGAGCTTGGGATAAATAGCTACTCTCTAGATTTAATTTAAAAATTATTTTTTATTCTTTCTAGCACTTTCACAACCTCAGTTCATTTTTTGTGTATCATTTTAATACAATTCTAACAAGTCTTTCATACTTAAAAAAAAGTGGGTACAAGCTTATCTTTCCTTATCTTGTAGTACCCTTTTAAATATGAGTCTATGCATAAGAGAACTTCATGTATACTTGTACTGATTTGTTTTAGGGCATCCCCCAAATACATACATGCACCCTCCAAACACACACACACACACACACACACACACACACACACACACACACACACACACACACACTTGGTTCACACACACACACACACACACACACACACACACACACACACACACACACACACACTTGGTTCTTCATAAGCATCCTTTATGATTGCATTGTCATAAATTCTTCCTGGCTTGTTTTCCCTGACTGTATGGGTTCTGACTATGATTAACCATATTTTTTCCCCTGGAATTTTAAATCTAAGATGACCCTTTTTAAATTTTATTGTGTGTTTTGAAGACTTTTCTATTTCTAAGATTAAGCCTACATTTACTATTTTTCCTCCACTTTATTCCTGGTGGTACCTAATTTGGCATTTATGGATCCCAGATAATAGGATAATTTTTTGTCCAAGTTGTCTGAATTTTCTTGTTTGAGGTTCCACTTCACCAGCCAGCTCATCCTGTAATCAGAATTTAGTTAACCTTTTCCTCTTTGTTCCATTGACTTCTGTGAGATGAAATTGTTGTTAGCAGGTTCAAGACTTCCAGTAGCTCTCTGAATATTCGAAATTTCCAGTAGAAGGTATCATCTCTGCCAGCTTTGTATTGTGTATCAGGATAGCATCATTCATACCTTCAATACAAATGAGGAGTTTTGATGTTCTCTCACTTCTGCTCTCACTTTCCTCTAACCTCTCTCAATTCTTTACCTTGATTCTACCTTTAGTTTCATTTATTTCCATCAAATTGAACTCTTTACGTGTAAAAGAGGCTTTGTTCTCTTAAGCTCTTGACATACAAATTAAATGAAATTCTATGTGAGCAAAAAATACTATTTATTTTTCAACTTAACATACGTGGGTACAATATCCAGTATTAGATTCATATAACTTGTAAACCCTGATTTCAAATCTGAAATGTTTGGTAGCTATAAATTGCACATATTCCAGCTGTTCTTTGATTTAATCAGTGACTCATCTAAAGAGACGTCTTCATCCATCGTGTGTAATTATTCAGACTTATTCAAATAGTCGACTGTACTTCACACTCTTTGTATTTGCCTTCTTTGTATACAGTTTCATGATCCACAAAAGTGAAGAAAATAAGATATTTTAGCCAAGAAATGTTTGAGAGGCATAGTTTTTGAAAATATCGTTGTTTCTAATATTGCTCTTTTTGACCAGTACAGTTCTATTTTAAATTTTTGTACTTGCAACATTATGATACATAACAAAACGTACGCTTTCATATCATCACTTGTTACTTGGATACCATTCCTTGTCCTTTTTTGAGTTCTTGTCCTTTATCTTTTGACTTGCAAATCTATTTGTTTCTGTGGTTATTATTTCAGAAAAATCATCACTTAGGTGTAGGATTTGCTCCTAGTCTTGGCAAAACTAAAGCATTTATACCAGCAATTTGGGTAAATGGCTTTATATTTGGAATATTTTCTTTTTCTTCCCATTTCCGTTCTTCATCTACTGAATCTCAATTATCACTGCTTGATATAGATATAGGTCTTGCATGTTTATGAACATTATGTTGGATAGGGCTACCTTCACTTGACTTTGAATATCCTGTTGAATAGTCAGCCACGTGAATTTGTTGAATATCAGTCTCGCTGTTTTCACTCAAACATCCCATTTGGTTTTCAGCGCCAGTTTCATACAAATTCCAAACATACATCTTAAAGGGATTATTTCTACAGTTCATACTTTAACACTGAATATATATAATTATTTCTTGATAGTATTATATCTACACTCAAAGCAAATTAAATCTCTGCGTGTCTCAGAGATGTCAATTTTTACAATGGCTTGAGAAACACATGGCATATCTGAGATGTGTTTGTATGTCAAGGGGTTGAGTTTTAAACACACCTTCTTATAATCTGTGCATTAATATTTGGCTGCTTCATGCCACCGGTTTTATTTCTGACCTTTTTCTAGTGAGTTTCTGGGTACTTTCTCCACCCTTATTACCGTGTTTTTCTGTGTATTAGACAGTACTTTTGTCTAAAAGTGTTAGACCCAAAATTGGGGGTCATCTTATACACAGGAATAACCCAGGTATTGATTTCTTTATGTTGGGTTAGAAAAGTAGGGGTCGTCTTATACATGAGGGAGTCTTACAAATGGAAAAGTATGGTATTTTTTATAGAGCTGTTAAATGCTATAGTATTTGGTTTAAATTGTGTTTTTCTAATGTACTTTTAAAAGTTCTGTTGTTTATTCAGTTTAAACCTATTTTCTCAGGTCAGCATATACTCCTCCCCAAAAGTAGTTTATAGTGAGATGCAGTCCATCTCCTTCCAAGAGCTCACAATTATGACATCTTAATCTTGGCCAAAAAATAAAAGCCTGTTGTTTGAACTATGTTTTTGTAGCCAGCTATTCATTTCTGTGATCTCCCCTCTCTTTCAAAATCACAGCCATTCAGCAGTGTTCTGAACTTCTTGGGAGGTTCTCTGCTCTGGGTTAATGATTTTGTAATGTTGGTCACCTCTATTAAAATAGTTAAATGTTCTTGCTGTGTTCCTTTGAGATCATTCATATTCATCCACTAAAAGATAAGGTGAAAAAAGATTGTTAAAATGTGATGTGGGTTTAGATGAACTATAAAGCCTCTTGCAATTCAAAAATTCTGATTTTGTATAATATCAATAAAAATCAGAGGGACCTATGAATTTTCATGTTAAAATATTATTCCATTATAACTTTTTAAAAGATCAATACTCACTTCTTCCTTTAAGATGTGAGATTACAAATATTTCTTCAATTTAGCATTTCTTATTTCTTAAGTAGTATTTTTTGAGTGTCTTTAAAAGAGTTATATTTAGCCTAACGGTGGAAACACCTAAATATCTATCAACAGATAAATGGATAAACAGAATCCTTATATGCATACAATGGAATATTACTCTGCCTGAAAAGGAATGAAATTTTTATACATGCTGCAACATAAATGAACCTTGAGGATATTATACTAAGTGAAACAAACCAGACAGAAAAAGGACAAATACTGTATAATTCAATTTATATGAGCTACCTAGAATAGTCACATTCATAGAGGTAAACTAAAATAGTGGTTACCAGGGACTTGAGGAAGGAGGGAAAAGGGGGTTATTACTTAATGGGTAAAGAGTTTCAGTTTGCGGTGATAAAAGTGTTTTGGAAATAGATAGTTGGTGGTGGTTACACAATAATGTCAATGTACTTAATGCCATTGAACTATACACTTAAAGATGGTTAAAATGGGAAATTTCATATTATGCATATTTTACCACAATATTAATACAAAGAACTATACTTATATACCAAAGTTGCCTGCCAGCAAGTTACTATAATCTGAATTGAGTGGTTAGATGGATCAGTGAATGTAACTGGATTGGCAGCAGATGATGATGTCATGGCCAAGTTGTTCTGAGTTTCCCCTCCATTAGCAATCAAAATTCAGAATGAGAATTGTGCTAGAAATCCTGCTCAGTGTAACAGTATATCTGAGTTAAAAGCAAGTATACAGACATAACATTTTTGCAGAAATGTGTACACATTGCAGCCCATACCTTTGGGTTGATGACATTTCCTCCTCAAAATATTTTTTGGTTTGCTCCTCAGGTGAATTTGTTTAGATATGGTCAAGTATGTACCTTTGCTAACCATAATCTTATCTCTGCTACCCAGATACAAAGGAGATTAGTGAAGGCCATGACCTCAAATTAAAAGCTTAGAGTTAGACTAAATCCCCAAGAACCTCAAACTGTCATTGTTAACCAGAGATGCAACCAGGCATTTGCTTAACGACATTGCAGTCACTTCAGCAATGGTAGTTTGTTACTCATTTGATTCAATTTCTTCATTGATGTAATTTTATTATTTGTAATTAATGCTCCCTTTTCCTTTCTGCTGTCAGGGTAGAGTGAAAGCTATATCACTTACATACACATTAAACATGAATTTGGGTTCTCCATGAGTCCTCCAAACCATTCTCTCTAATATAATCATATTGATGGTTATTATGTACAATATTGTTTCACTTTCCATTTTTCTTACAGTTTCACCACTCTGATTGCCTTTCAACCTGGCTTCTTCATTTCATTGCCACTAACTACCTCATCTTCAGTCAAAAGCCTGAATTTCAGGATCTTTCAGGTAGATTGCCAATTACTATGTTGAAAAGAAAATTATGTTCTTTGTTCTTAGATTTAAGACATAATTTGTAGGAATAGTAGTTTTTAAAAATTAAAGTCATTGTAATACATTTCTTTATTTTTAAATATGCAGTGTGGTAATTGAGGGCACTGACTTATAGTTACCTGTGTTACGTAAGTAGCTTGACCTGTGTTATACAAGAAGTTTTCTAATGATTGTTTTATAGCTCACATCCATTTTTAAATATACTTTTTTTCTGAAGTATAGAGATAAGGTGGCCTCAGGTGGCATTTGGTTTTCAGTTATCTTGGTTTTAACCACCCAAGTCAGAAGCAACATATAAACAGTACAGATTTAAAAACATTTTTTGTAAAGGAATTGTAACTATTGTATATTATTTATATTGTTTTGTTGTACTAATATCTATTTCTATTAAATATGTCTATATAGGAATTCACTTTATTATTTGGGAATAACAATTTTTTATTGATCAAAGGTTTATAAAACTTACTGAGCAGAGGATATATATAATGTGATTTTTAAGGTAAATTGTAAAGATTAAAACTGATCAAAGGTTGAGATTCTTATATTGCATAAGAGGGAAGAAAATGAAAATAGACTAGTCATTAGAGTAGACAATCAGTTTATATATAAGGGTTTACTCCTGTAAACCCTTTGATACTTAGAATACATTCAAGGAATAATCAATCAAGTTAAAAAGCAAAGGAAATTAAAGATCACCTAGTCAAGTAGTTTCAGACTCCAACAGAACTCCCCTTGGAGATGCCTAAGTTCTTCTGATGTGAGGGCCGAGAGCTGGGAGTGGGTGAGGAAAGAGAGGGAGGGAACAAGAGAAAGGAAGGGAAGGCTAAAATTTCTAGTTCTTGAACTCCTCCTACCTTCAACCAGAGTAACTCTGCTTGTTAACTGTTTTATATCTTAGAGTTCTACATAAAATTTTACTTATAAAAGAGAATCTGTTTCTAAAAGATGCAAAAGTCTCTGGTTACATTCAGCTACTTGTACAGTTAACAGCTAAAGAAACCAAGAATTACAGTCAGTTTTTGGCAGATGTATTGGCAGGCATATTCAGCCAGTGAACAAACATTGTATGCCTTTTGGGAACCTCCTTACATAGAATTCAACTATTGGTGCCATAGAGTAACATAATAAATCAAAGCAGAACAATAAATATTTACTATCCATCTAATTTATATAAAAAAAAAAACAGAGCCCATTCATAAAGATAAAGCATGTTTCTGCTTGCTGTTAGTTAATAGGGACTTCCTTATACAATTATTCTTAAAGAAGTCTGCTAGAAATGAAATGATTTTAGAACCACTTTCATTATGCCACCTTAGGTCACCTTTATTTGTAAAAGAAGATTATTTTCTACTTCCTGTCATGTATAGATGTATGATACACACAGACAGTACTGTTATAACCTTGGGAGAAAGATCCTCTATAAATCCTTTGAGTTATTAATTTTTATTTTATTACTTATCTAATTACCTATAAAGTATGTTATGACTCCTTGGCATAGTGAAAAGCAGTACTCCAGGGTGCATTTTGAGAAGACAGGGTAAGTAGATGAGGCTGTGTCAGTGATTCCTATGTTTCTTTGATGAAAATTAGAAGGGTATTGTGAGTGCTCTGAATTCAGTGCTACCTTGTATGTCCAGGACTTTCTGTGATGCATCCCCTTGGGCAGAGAAAAGAAGCTTCTTGTGGAAAACAGAGAATTTGCTAATCTAAACAAGTGATCACAAACTGCCAAGGCATTTTATTTGGACCCCATGGTTTCTGTTTGTTTAATTTAGCATCAAAATTTAAAAATAGTAATGTCACAGTTTAAAAATCCATATGTTTAGCTTCTTTTGAGAAGTTGGAAGATCTAGCTGCTCTGGGACCATATTTCCACATGACAACACCTGTAACTGAGCAGTAGCTGCCATGTAAAGGATCATGTCCTCTAAAGTGCCAGTCACCTCTCCTCTGTATTGCCTCACACTAGGCCTACCTCACATGATCACTTGAAGTTGAAAAGGGTTCTTGTCATAATCACTTTGCAGCTTTCTTAAAGCATTTCCCATTTTCAGTTTCAAAATTCTTGAAATCATTATTGGAATTCTGCAAATTGCTTCCTCTTAACAGAATTTTTCTTGTTTAGAGGTGTTTAGAAATTGGAAAACGAAACTGGCAGAGATCTGTTGTCGATGTTGGCATTGATACATCAGAACTCAGTTAAATAGTTTGTTAAATATTAGATGTATTTTATATACTGGACTTGCATGAAAACAACAATGCACAGGAATATAAGCTACGTTGGGCATTTATGGATTCGTTATTCTGACAGTTCAATGTAGCTCAATATTGTATTATGTGTTTTATATTATGGAGTTTTTTGTCATGTTGTTTTTGTTTTCTTTTGTTTGTTCTTTTTGCTGGCCAGAACTCATTTGTAATAACTTTTCTTGTTGTTTTATTGTAACTGAGGGAGCAGTAGTCTTATGTCACCTTTGCTTCCTAATGAAACCTAGAACTAATTTCCCTGAGCAGCTAGATTGTTTCTGTTTATCCAGGTCCCCAGCCTGCACCAAGACCCTGTTAATCCAATTATAATAGCCGATGTCAAACTGTAGATGGAGATGTAGAAACTAACTTAGCAGAAGGAAACCCAAGTACCTACAGAAGGGAATACTGATGAGAAACAAGCTGATTCACCCAGCAGGATATAAAAAACCTTAGAAATTTCAGGACTGGGTATTTCAGAAAGCAGAATGAGGCTTGGGCTGAAAGCAGTATAATTATTATACTGGAATGTTGAATAATAAATTTTTGCCACACCATACCACCCAGGCAGGCAACTGCGTCTCCCAAATTATCACAGGAGATGGAAAATTTATTTCAGGAGAAATTAAACCAAAAAAGTTCTAAAATCATGAACTTGCAGTATAGCTGAGATTAGACAAGGAGCTGGATTGAAAAAATAGGGGCAGGGTGTTTATGTAGTTCACACTATTTATACAATGTGCATATTGTGTAGTAAACCTCCTTCCTATATCTAGGTTCTAGAATTCTGGCAGCCAGGTATTTGCTACCCTGACCCCCTCCCATAGTCTGGGCATGAAATTGAAACAACCTTCTCTGGCTTCAGAGAAAAAAGATGTACAGATGCATTCCTTGGGGAATTCTTTCAATGAGCCCAGCGTTAATCAGCTCAGTTGTGCATATGTGTATTCGGTCAGCAAGACCTAGCTATGCCCCAAAGATTTCTCGACAGCTGTTCAGTATCTCACTCTTCAGTATAAATAGATAACTGAAGATAAACAGATATTTGAGGCAGTACCAACATGAAAGATACCCAAATAAAAACAACATTAATTAAAAGCAAGAGAAGTGAATAGGAAAAACCTACAGTCTTGCTACCTGTGTATGTCTTTCCTGTGTCTTTCTCCGGTGTGTCTCCTTTACGGTTCATATAGAACACTTTGCTTCTGACACTTCTGGTCACCAAATGTGTGGGGGTTTTACCCCATACCAAGCAATTCTCCATACCATAGCCTGTGTGCCCTACAATTTTAACTCAGTTCTGACACTCCGCCTGGAGAGAGTGACAGTGTCAGTTCCCACAGCTTAAGGGCCCAGTCATATAAGACTGCCCCACACTCCACTTCAGACACCAGCCATAAGTCCAGTGCTTCTTACACACTGGTTAAAGATCAGAGGTTTTGATGACTACCTCCTCGAGTTCAACTAATTTGCTAGCTCAGCTCATAGATCTCAGGGAAACACTTATGGTTACTAGTTTATTAAAGGACACATGGGGTGAGGTCTGGGAGGGTCCTGAGAGCAGCAGCTTCTGTCCCAGTGGAGTTGTGGGTGTCACCTCCCCGCACTTGGATGTGGTCACCAACCTAGCAGCTCTCCAAACCCCATACTTTGGGATTTTATGGAGGCTTCATTAGGCGTGGCAAATCAGTAACTCCATTTTCAGCCCTTTTTCCTTCTTTATTTATTTATTTATTTTTATTTTTGACAGAGAGAGAGAGAGAGAGAGATACAGAGACAGAGAGAGAACTGAACTGGGGGAGCTCCCAGTTCAGCATATGGTTCCGCACGGGGCCGGGGCCGGGATTCGATCCCTGGTCCCCGGCGCTGCAAAGTGAGCGCTCAACCCACTGAGCCATCCCGGCTTCCCCCCTTTTCCCTTCTTAAGAGAAGTTTGTGTGGGGGGCCAGAGGTGGGGGTTCTGAAAGTTCTCAACTTGTCATTATGGCTTTCTGGTGACCAACTCTCATCCAAGAGCCTACCCAGAGTCCCCTCAGAACAAAAGTCACCACTATCACCCAGGAAATTACAAGGGTTTCAGGAGCCCTGTATTTGAAACTGGGGTCAATGACCACATATTAGAACAAAGAGCCTCCTAGTGTTCTTAGTACTGAGGTAATTACAAGGGTTTCAGGAGCTTTGTGCCAGGAACTGGGGGCAGAGACCAACATAGATTTTCTATTATTTCACAAGCAGGAACTTAGAGGAATAAAGAGATACAAGGAATGGATAGGTTATTTGGTAACTTTGGCTTGATGGAAGATAGAATTGTGAGGACTTTAAAGAGTTTAGAAGGTTACAAAGAAAAAAAATTATATGAGAAAAACGAGTTTATCATCTCCAGGAAAAACAAATTTTATTTGAACTAAAAGAACGTAGTCAAATACTGCTTGTACTTGATGAAGCAGTGGACTAGCTGTATCCTGTTGACTGACTTAACCAAAATTGTATTCAATGATTTTGGAAGGCTTGAAGGAAGAGGAGGGAGTATATAACAGGTTGGATTTCATCCATTAAATAGGAAACCAATAATACCTAAATTGATCCCAAATGAAATATATTCAATTAACATTCTTTTTCTAAAAATTTTAGTGGAAGAACGCAGTTTTGTTGAAAAGCACAGATGGCCATCGAATATGTACTTGAAGCAGCTTGCGGAATACAGGAAGTATATTCACTCCCGGAAATGTCGTTGCTTAGTAATGTAACCTGGCGCTTTTATATACATATACTTTTTAAATTATTATGAAGAATGGGATACCTCTGGGTTCCAGTAAAATTCTTATGACTGAAATATGGGCGTTAAAAAAATCATACAGCTTAATGTGTTTATTAGCTCTCTTTGAAAAAACTATTATGATCTTAAAAGAGAACAAATTATACCGTAGACTAAATCTAAAGCTTTACCCAAGTATATAAAGCTGTTGTACAGCTACTTTTACTCTTTAAGATGTCCTGTTGCTTTAGCGATACTAATAATCTTCCTTGTTAAGAAATGTTTAAATTTTCTTAAAAATCATATTGGATTAAATTTTATCATGTTTGAGTAATTGCTTTGTCAAACTAAGGGGTATTAGAAGACCCAGTATGACTATTTCTAGAATTAAAAGTCTAAGGGAAGACTGATCAATCTGAGACTTTGGGAATATAAATTTGCTGAGGATTTTGACTGTGAAATTCCACATGGTTCCAAATCAGTGATAGTGTTTGAACCATCATGAAAAAAAATTGCTTTTTTATCTGAACAACCCAACTGAGCCACCTTGTCTCTTCCCTGGGATTCTGATTAGGCAGGAAACCTAAACAGGGATGACTTTATGGCCAGGTATCCTGTGTAGTTGTACTGTGTGGTTTGACCTACTCATAGAAAGGCGCCCGCTTAGTTCAGTGCTCTGCTACCACCATCTTGGAATTCATAATAATGTTTGAAGAAGAGCCCTGCATTTTCACTTTGTACTGGCCCCCAAATTATGTCTGTCTAATAGCAGGATGTGCACTGACATCAAGGGAAGAGAAGGAGGCTTTCTGGAGGGAAGAGAGAATATGGGGATTCTGAGATCTTTGAAGAAGTCTGTACCACGCAAGGCCGCTGCTGCCACCTCGACTGGCAAGTGAGAAATGCCTGTGTGTTGGCTTAGTTCCGGCTCTATCACGAATAACTACTTTTTCTGATCATTTGGAAGACCAGGATATTGGTCAAAGTAACTGATTGGCATGACTTTAATGTGGATGTATAAAGATGCCCATAGGAGAAGATGCTTTCTAGAACATTTTTTATTGAAGGCTTGAGATGTTTGTTTTTTTTTAAGTATTTGCTAAGATTAGGATGTCAGTGGCTTGAATTTTTGAATTCTTGTTAAGGACCATAAGATTAATTTGATGAATATCATAAATCTTGTCCTTTAAGATTATGTAGTAAGTTAAAAGAAAGAATATAAAATGAAAGACTTGTTACATGTAGAAAAAATGGTACTAGGAGAGAGGACAGAATTATAGTTTCTCTTGTATTACATGTTAACAGAGATAATTACATCAGAATCTCACAAGGTGAGAGGTGGAAAACTGGATTACTATTTTATTGTTAGCATCATTTTCATCTTAATGCAGTATTGGATATATTTTTCTTTTAATGTACTTACTTTAGAGTACACATAGTTTTCCAACAGTTCAAAGGTTTGATTGAACCATTTTATACTATAGCATTAGAATCACATACAGTTAGTCTATATATACCAACACTGTCAGAGTAAAACAATAAAAACTCCCTGTATATATCTTCCAAGAAACCTTATTTGAATTGAATTGTGTTGATGAAGATGTGAAGATGACTGGAATGCATTTTGTGTTTTATATATTTTAATAACTTGAGTTAATCAACTGTTGGCAAATTCCATTTGACAAGGATTAGCGTTGTAAAGAATAGATACTGTAGTGTATTTCTAGAAATTCATTCACATTTAAGAACTTTTAAAATACAACGATAACATTTTGTTCTTCATAAAGCATATTCTTACCTCTGTGTGAATTACAGCACTTAAAATTCTAAACTAGTAAATTTTAATCTAGGAAATTTAAAAATACAACTTCCAAAGCAAAGTATTTTCTTGCAAATACCATTTAACTTTAAGTAGACCATAGATAGGTTTGTGGTTGTGTTTGACTGAAGTTGGGTTTGGAAGCTGTGTTCTGTTGGTGTTGAGCATGTAGTTTTTATTATGAAAGTTTTTTGCCACCCATGTGTGAGACACAAACACACAGATGCCATGGCTGTCCAGAGCTAGTCAGAACTACAATCAAATTAGATTTTAAACCTAGAGTAAAACCTTTGAATTAACTCCATTTAAAATAACAAGAAATGTAACAATACTTTTAAGCTATCATAGAAATGAGTGCTCTTTTGAGTGATTTTTTTTTTAAGTGAAAGATTATTTCTAGATGAATGTATGCTCTGTACTGATCTCTGCTTCAATATATTTACCAATCATTTTAATTAAAGAAGATACTGTATGGTGAAACAAAGGCCTTTTCTTTCTAGGCCAGGTTTTTACCTTATGTAACCCTTTGTATACTTCTGGCTACTCTGTTCACATTATAGGAGTAGGCCTGTAATATAGATGTTTCAGTAACATAACTGAAATCCATCCTGTCCAGCCAGCATGGGGGCTTCATAATGGACAGTAGCAGAAAACTGAAGAATTGGATAAATTTGACTTCTGAGATAGTTAAACTTTTCAACTATAATTTTTAAAACTACACTACACTGATACAGTTAATTAGACAAAAATGTCCTTGAGAGTATTTTATTTTATTTAAAGCATCTGTTTAATTCAGTCTTTAATAATTTTGCAATGGGTATGTGTGTATTTTAATATAGCCTCACCTGAATTTATATGTTTTTAGCTCTAGTATTTAACATTTTGTAACAAATAAACCTTTTTCTTAAAAAAAAAAAAAAAAAGAAAGAAAGAAAAAAAAACAAGTTTAACACAGTGTTCTGTGGTTATTTTATCTTGGATGTTAAAAATGCTGGAATGAATTTAGGAATACTGCCTTGTATTGCTCAAGCAGAATTATGTTTCACAGATAATTTCCATTATGTGTAAAATGCTTAGAACATTGCTGAAATTCTAGATGATTCATATGCATGTGATGCGATAAAGAAATTTATATTATAACATATAGAAAATTATATTTAATAGCTGTTACCAGAATTTCTCTTAGCAAAATAACTGCCTTTACATAGAAAACTGCTTTGGTAATTATATATCAGAGAAGTGTGCTCCCTGTAGACTTGAGCAATGGCTGGGGCCAAGACTTGAGAAGCAGAGAAGTTGCTCACCATAGTTAAGAAGTTGGAACTTTCCATAGCTGAGGAACCCAGATAGGAGGGAGAGAGAGACCAGCCATAACACAAGGATGGAGTGTATTGTATAGTTACAATACAACCCCTTCCCAGAAGGTTCCCAAATTGTCAGCACAGGCTACTTAACCCATAAAAGCCCCATAGTTCCATTGGAATTGTGTTTCTGATACAAATCTAACCTGGAAGCACACTCTTCTAGAAGACCTCTAGTTCCTATAGGAGAAACTCCTCACTGCCTGTCATAATGTATCCCTTTTTTTTTTCTACCTTGACATACAGACCTGTCCTTCCCGATTGCCTTTGTGCTTGCACACCTCATACTCTTCCTGTGGCTTGGCTTTAGTTCTCACTCCCTGTCTGCTTTGCAAACTCCTGCCTATCCTGTAAAGCCCACCTTAAATCTAATATCTGTTATTTTCCATGACTCTCCCAGGAAGATTGCCGCTGCATGTGTCTTTCGTAGCTTTTTATTCATAACATTCTTACGGCTCTTATTGCATTTTAGGCATTTATGTATTGGTGGTCTATACTTGGCTATAACTTGGGGGCAGGGACCATGTCTTGATTTATCTTTGTGACCCCCTCCCTAACCTCCCAAGAACAAAATCTGAATTAGACTGTGTGTATATAATAAATGGCATTGAAAGGCCAGATGGCCTCAGCTGGAAAAATGATCAAAACATTCAAATGCAAATGAGTATGCTCACATTTGAAACTCTGTTTGCCCTGTCTCAAGAGTAGCCTAAGTCATTTGGCATGTGAGACCTGGTGACTAGGATAGGTGGCTGTCTGGGGAGTAGATGAATATGGAATGGAAAAGTGATAAGTGGTAGGCCATTGAGGGGATGCAGAACATGTACAAAATGACCTTTGGGGACATCTCTGCCTGGGAGTCTCTATTGGAGATTGGTCAGCAAGATGACTTAGGGGACACAGAAGCATTCTTATTAGGCGTAATGAAGGAAAATGGCTCCCAGTGTTAAACACAGTGTTTGTATGCACATGATCCTTTAACTTCATGTACCATAAATGATTTTCCCAGCATGCAGCTGACTGTATTCTCAAAATTTTAGTCGTCATGCTCTACTGTTATAGATTATTTTTTAACAATGAGATCAGCATTAGTATGAGTGTCTGACATTCTTTTACATGTTCAGAGCAAAGAGCTCTCTTATTTACTCCCATTTAAGAAAATAGCATGCAATTTAGTGGACAAGATATTTTTTATTGAACAGAACTTATTTTTAAAAATTTAAGGATTGTCTGGCTAGAGTGCCAGGAAAAGACAAAAGATTAAATTGTAGGAAAAGAAAAGTACCGTAGAAGCCATGTTTCAAAGATGTTTTGTCAGTTTGTAAAATATGAGTGTGAAATAGCTAGCAGTTTGGTTCTTGAAAGATCTCTGAATCGTGTGCAGTTAGTTAGGTGAGTGGGTCAGACTCTTTCATGAGACAAATGGAAGGGGAAAACCCAGTCACAATATTTTCTCTAGCAACAAACAAGATGTGGAAATCCAGAGAAAATGAAGCATACCAAATGGGTGACATCAGTCACAAGACAACATGGCACAGAATTTCAGTATTTCGACCAGGCCTCAGACATAGAGCATATCAGTATGTGAAAAGGGGGTCTTCCATTTATGTGGAAGGGAAAGTAGACTTCAGTGAATACACGGATAAAAATAATGTAAGGCAACAAGCAACAACGATCATAGCCGATAACATCATATCTCTGAGTGACCAGAAAAAAACAGAAGGCGTAGCATGGACGAATCTTCTTTGGACAGTGTTTGTTTCGGTTTCTAAGGTGTTATAAGCAGAAGTCATTTGGAGGTGCTTCCAGGAAAGTTCCTTAAATGAGCTAACTCTGTTGGGAGGCTCATCCTTTGTGCTTGTCCAGAGTCTCATCTGGTTTTTGCTTGTCTGAAATGTGGACATGATGACTGAATCTTCAGTAGCCATCTTGGACCATGAGATGATCTTCAGGATGGAAGACAGAAGAAGCTCGGATCTGTGATGACCATGGAACCACCATACCCGTGCTGGACAGTCCACCTCTGTACTTCTTTGGGAGACACAAATAAATCTCTGCCTTGTTTGAGAAAAAAGAAAATAAAATTAAGTGGAAAGGAGGTGGGATCTCAGCCCCATTTCCTGTGTTGGAAACTTGGGCCTGAAAGACCCTTAGAACTCTTTAACTCAAAAAACAAACTGACCAAAACAATAAAATTTCCTTAAAGACTGAGCTGAATCCCCCATTTGTGACTTAGTGTCTGTCTTGTTTACAATGACAGATTTTGCTGTTATCCCAGAATATATTTTCTTCCCCCTAAAAATTGTCTACCTTTTTGTTTCCTGATTTTTAAAGATTCATCTACCCTGTAAGAACTAGAAGCAGTATTGAAGCACAGTCCTATAAATAAGTAATGTTTTTAAAGCCAAAGGGCCTGTAGGACAAGTTTGGTTAAACCAGTTTTATGAACCCTAGGAATTCTTGTCAGAGGTAGGAAGTTACTAAGTAGGTATTGCCCACCTCACACAGGCCTGCTTCAAAATTCTGAGTGTTTTTCCCTTCCTCTTCCTACTTGTAACTATCTTGCTTTAGCCTAAATTTTAAGTAAGTTTACAGTAATAGAAAAATAACTACAGTTTCCTCAGTTTCGGTTTTCATAAAATGTATGTATACATAAATTTTATTTTCATGGAAATCTCTTGTCTAATTCTCTCCACATGTTCACCTAGGTTACTGAACACATCATGGTTCTTGGGTCTTATTGTCCCTTTGGTTGGAGGAGGAATTGGGGTGGTTTTCTAAATTTACAGTGACTTCCTCTGAGGAATAAGTTGCCTCAGAGTAAATTCAGACATACCAGGAGCCCAGACAGGGCACTAATAGAACCCCTGGTTATGGTTGAAAGGCAGGTTACAATGCTGCATTGCTCAGAAGTTCGGATGCTTTCTTTGACTAGGTGGAAAGCCAAAAATAAGATAGTTCCGTGACAAGAATTCAAATGTAAACATGCTCATTTAAATAAAGTAAGATATTGTCAAGAATTGCCTGGGCATTTTCCTACTCTGCACACCACCACTGCCATTAACAACAAGACTTTCTATTTTTAATGAAGGTCGTAGGAAAGGCTGATCTCGTATGGGGCCTTAGTATTCGTAGGCATCGGGTTCCTAAGCTCCTGTAGGGTACCAGTCTAGACATACTGATTACCTGTATGTTACTTCTTGTTTACATGTCTCTTAGTACCATTTCCAAAACAATAGTTGCTTGCGAAATCTCTGTCAAATGTGACAGGACACAGTGATGAAGAACCCATCAGAGTTACTGGTTTCCAAGTTGACAATGTCGACTGTTAGGGCCCAGGTGCCTGTTTCTGCATTGCAATCAAGGCACTTGACCCCAGCATTTGACCCTATGGAAGGCCCAGAGGACACCTATAACAAAAACAGGTGAGGCCTTACCTTCAAGGGACTTCAAGAGCAGGTCCTTCAGGGAGGGGCAAATTTGGAAGGGCAGGAGAGCTATGTGAGACACCCCACAAACAACTTCAAGAAACTTAGGGACCTGCAGACTGAGGTGTAATTGAATGAAGTTTTTGTTGTTACCATTTGTATGAACTCTATAGACTGATGAGGGCTGGGGAAATAGAAGTACAGTGATCCCTCATTTTTCGCGGTTAATGGGGACCAGAACCTTCCGCGAAAGCTGAAAAACCGCGAAGTAGGATTTGCCCCTAGGAATTTTCGTGTATGCGGGTACAAGAATGTTTTAAATATGTAAACAGTATTCATACTTTACTCA
>PVKE010010405.1:0-42558 GCA_004027555.1 Craseonycteris thonglongyai | reverse complement strand
GGGACCTGATTCTGGGAGCTGGGCACATAATGCGATGCATGGGTGATGTGATGTGGAGTTGTCCATTGGGAAACTGTCTGATTGTTACCAACCAATGTCACCCCATTAAATTTAACAATAAAATATAATAATATAAAAAAAAAAAAGACACATCATTAAATCTATTGATACCTAAAAAAAAAAAAGGCCTCCAAAACAAAATTTGCATCCAACTGTTCTATGTGTATGTTTGGGTGTATCTATGTGTATGTTGTAAATGTGAGATAATTTTCCACCGCTAGATGGTATTTTTTTTAAGATTTATTTTTATTAGTTTTGACAGAGAGAGACAGAGACAGAGAGAAGGGGGAGGGCCCAGAGCAGTCTCCATAGTTGTACATCATTGGTTTTTCCACATAGTTTCATTCCACAGGTGGGCATGGGGCTGCACAGTGCAGGAACTGGGCTGGGGTCTCAACCCAGTGAGAACCAAACTGGGGGCACTCCCCAGTTCAGCATATGGGTCCACACGGTCTGGGGCCAGGATTTGATTCTCGGTCCCTGGGGCTGCAAAGTGAGTGCTTAACCCACTGAGCCATCCTTGCTTCTCTTGGATGGTATTTTTAAAATTAAAGGCAAGTGCTTGTAAGGATTGGGTTCTAAAATTCTCAGAAATATAAAATCTCACTCAAATGCTTTTCAAGTTCATGTGATGTGAGATTAATCCTTAGTAAATAAAAGTTAAGCTTAAATTTGTTGGCTTAAGTGAAATAGACATGTCTTTATGTTTAGTTGGTTTAAGTAAAACAGACATGTCTTTATGTTGCTGATTCCGTTTTACAAAAATAAGTACATTTTAATAATCAGCTTTTATGTCTGAAAAATGTTTCTAGGGGATGCTGGGATGGCTCAACAGGTTAAGCACTCACTTTGCAGCCCCCAGGGTCCGAGGATCAAATTCTGGCCCCAGCCCATGCAGACCCATATGCTGAACTGGGATGTAGCCCCCAGTTTGGTTCTTAATTGAGCGAGCTTCCCATATGGGAGGCTCCCAGTTTGGGGCCCAGCTTGTGGAGGCATACCTCCTATGCGTGAGGCCCCCTGTCCAGTTCCTGCCCTGCGTGGCCCCTGCCCATTGTGGCCTCCTGCCTACCTGTGTGGAATGAAACTGTCAGAAAAAAACTGATGACGTACAACTATGGAGACTGCTTTGGGCCCTCCCCTTATCTTTCTCTGTGCCTCTCTCTGTCAAAAACAATAAAATAAATCTTTTTAAAAAAATGTTTCTAGGGGCTGTTGTGCTGTCCATTTTATAGATGAAGAAACAGACCTCCATAGTCACCCAGCTGGATAAACAGCTGAGCTGAGATTGAATCCTGGCAGTCAGCATATATTGCATCTCACAGATGCCTTTTATCAGGTTAAGAAGTTCCTTCTATTCCTAATTTGTTGAGAGTTAAACTCTGTCAAATGTTTTTTCTCCATCTATTGAAAAATGTTAATTACAGTGACTGATTTCTAAATTTTGAACAGCTTTTTATTTCTGGGATAAAATTCACATCATGCTGAATTATTCTTTTTATACATTGCTGACTTTGATTTGCTAATATTTGTTGAGGATGTTTGCATCTGTGTTTATGAGAGTTGTTGGTCTGTATAACGTCCTTGTCTGATTTTAGTATCAAGTAAAGCTAGCCTCATAAAACGAGGAAACAATCTCTATTTCCTCCATGGTGATTCCCCCCCCCCATGGTGATTTTTATTCATTCTATTTGTGTGCTTTGGTCTTTATTATGTTAGTTGTTTTCTCACATTTTCTGTGATTCTTAGTTGTTTGGATCATATTTAAGCATGGAGGACTAAAAAGGTGAGGGAATCTCTGAATCTTCGGAGAATATTTTGTACTTCATTGTCTATAAGAATGTTATTCTGCTTATTTTTTTTCTCAGAGTAACTGAATGCAATTTGATCTTGTTATTTATTTAAAATTTGCTTATCTTTTATCAATGTGATTGAGCATCTTTTTACATTTAAGATCCAGAACCATGTGCTTCTTCTCTGAACTGTCTGCAACACTTGCCCATTTATATAATGAAAAGTAACTTTATATTATTACAAAAGCAGTGCATGAGTTTTGTGGAAAAGTAGAAAATACAAACAATTAAATGTGAAAAAATTAGAATCATTACACTACCACCACCTAGAGATTGTCAGTATTAAATCCTTTAGTGAATACCCACTCTGATCTTTTTCTACACCCAGGTATAGATATTTGTATTTATCCCCAATCTGAAATTATACTTTTTCATGTTAATTTGTAACCTGCTCTTTTGAATGAACAATCCCTATCCATTACAGTGAACTTTCAACTCATTGGACCATATTCAAATTTTCCCATTGACCCCAAAATAGCTATAGCTTGTTTGTCCAAATAACAGTTCATTTCAAGGCTACACATATGTAGCCGTTCCATCCTTTTAATCTGTTTAATCTAACAGAAACCTTTCTCTAATGACATTGATCTGCGTAAGAGATGAGGCTGTATGTCCTACAAAATGGCTCACCTGGATTTGTCTGGTTGCTCCCTCATGGTGTTGTTTTAGATTAGTCCTTTGTCCCTTGAATTTTCCATACATTAGAAGTGAGATCTAAATGCTTGATGGGTTCAAATAAAATGTTTTTGGCTAGAGTACATTATAGATGACTTGTGTGTTTCGTAGTGCATAACATCAGAAGATTTGGTTGATTCCCATAGTTTGTGACTACTGGATCAGGATGAAGAGAGTTTGATCCCTCTGTTATGTAATTGTTTTTTCCTGTGGAACTGAAAATATTCTGTGTGACAGTATACCTAATAATTAAAACTTAAATTGTATTTTTTTAAAAATTACTTGATAATCCTTGCCTAAGTTACTATCATCATTAGAGTGTGAGAAGTGATATTTTTCTAATTCTTTGGTTCTTTTACATTTATTAGTTGATGGTCTTCTGTAAAGTATGGCTTTCCCTCCCTGATCAATATGAGTAAGATAAATGTTTAATCTATTTTTCTTAATTCCAGTTTTCAAAATGGGGAGTAATTTAATAGCCTAAAATGGCAAAAATTAATTTTTCTAACTTATTTTTGAATATCATAAAGGGTTCACAGATTTTTATCTATTAAGTGTGTTTAAATTTGCTAGTAGTTATTCCTTTTAATGCTCAAGTCATTCACTTTTGGCCACTTGGACTTTTTCAAGATGGATCTTTTGATCTTTTAATGTGATTCATTATTCTTAAATAGCTTCCTTGCTTTCTGGCACAGCAAAATGTCCCAGTTTCACCTTTTGCTTTCCTTCCCTCAGACCTGAAATTATCTGAGTTTTTTAAATTTTTTCAGAGAGCTCTTTTGGTGATGAATCATATCAAAGAATGCAATCTCAACTTTAAAGGGATGCTCATTGCTACTTACAGTGACATTTGTATGCCATTTCAGGGAACAGACTAGATAATATCTTTAAAAGAATTAGAGTTCATATTGTTATTTTACTGGTAATTATTTTTATTTTTTAAAGATGTGTTATTTTTTGAGAGAAGGTGAGAGAGAGAGAGAGAGAGAGAGAGACAAGTGGAGAAGGCCGAGAGCAGTCTCCATAGTTGTATATTAGTTGTGACCTGGTTTCATTCTGCACAGGAGAATGTGAGGCCACGTGGGTTGGGAACTGAACAGGTCTTCCTACCCCACCACTCAGGAGGTGAGAACTTTTGCCACTGTGCCATCCTGGCGGTTCCAGTTGCACTGCAATTCAGCATACCGTATGTGGCTTGCATAGGCCTGGGCAGGGAATTAAACCCCAGACCTCACAATTGTGAGGCAAGTGCTCAACTGCTGAGCTATCCTGGCATCCCTTCATGGTAACATTTTTAATTCATTTTAACATGTATTTTCACACTTAATTTCATTGATTTTATAATTGTGTGTCATTTCTGAAAATTTTGATTCCTAACGTGATTAACATAATTACTTGCTTTCACCTATCATAGAAAGGAAATGGTTTCACAATACCAACCAACATTGATGTTACTACAAGGAATAGAACTTTTTTGGTCTTTAGACTGTGTCTTGCTAAGGATATACAGTCAAAAAACTATGTTCCCAGTATAGTCAGTAATATTGCAACAGCTATGTACAGTGTCAGGTGAGTACTAGACTAATCGGAGGGATCACTTTTTTCCAAGTGTTTGGTAGTCCTTGGTTTAATGTGAGTGAAATATTTAAAAGTTGATTAGATGTACAAGAATATTTAAAACAGCACTATTTTTAATGGCCTCAAACTTGAAACAGCCTAAATATCAATAGAAGAATGGATAAATAAATTGTGATAAAATCATACAATCAAAATACTATTTTGAGATAAGAATGAATCAACTATAGCTACATGCAATGTTATGGATGACTCTCACAAACAGAATGTTAATTGAAAGAAGCCAGACACAAAAGAGTACATACTGTAGGCTCAGGAACACACAAAACTAATCGGTGGTATTATAGAAGTCAGTTACCTGTGGGTGAGGGCTGGTGGCTAGTGACTGGAATGCTAGTCATCGTGTTCCACCTCTCAAGCTGGGTGCTGGTTATACAAATGTGTTTACATTGCGTAATTTAATTGAGCTGTGCATTAAACTTGTGTGCTTTTTAATGTGTATTGTACTTCAAATACCGGTAAAAGTTTGCTTGAAGTAAAAAAGCTAATTGAGGGAAAGCTGGTATGGCTCAGCGGGTTAAGCCCTCGCTTTGAAGCCCCGAGGACCAAGGATCGAATCCGGCTCTGGCCCACATGGACCCACATGCTGAACTGGGGTGTGCTTCCCGAATGCAGTGAGGCCCCCAGTTCAATTAAAAATAATAATAAATAAATAAATAAATAAATAAATAAATAAATAAATAAAGCTAGTTGAATCTCCATGTGAGCAGGATTTATTGACTGGTCCCTTACTTGGTTTTTTCAGGGATCCAGGCAACAGTTTTTCATCAGGGACGCCTGACTATCAGTGTCTGAGGAAGGGGAATAGACATGTTTGTTCTTTCTGCTATGTCTGACTGGAAGTCTTTAGCCCTCTTTCTAAACCTCTTATTGACAAGACAAAGTACCATTTGCTTACTTCTGAAAGATATCCATGATGAGGTAGGAATATCAGTGTTTTCTTTGAAAAGTACAGTAGTAGAACTGGAATTCCCACTCATTCATTCATTCATTCAGTAAATACTTAAAAAGACAAGCAGGATCCATGTCCTCATGTGTAAGAACATAGCAGAAATAGCAAATATTAACTCTAAGTAGGATGAATTATGGAGGAAAATATGGACTGCCATGGAAGCCTAGAATCTGAGAACTCAGCTCGTCTTCAGGGACAGTGATGACTTCCCTAAGGAAATGATATGTTAGTTAAAGAGTAGTGGAAACTACTAGACTTTTATCATAATGAAAATATCTCATCTTGATATGAAAACCTTTCGTCTTGTCTGGCTGACGACCCTATTATGTGATTTCAGGTGGCGAGTATAGTGAAGATGACGTAAATGAATTAGTGAAGGAAGATGAAGTGGATGGCGAAGAGCAGACACAAAAAACCAAAGGGAAAAAAATAAAGGCTCCAAGCATTCCAGCCAGGTAATGCTGCCCTCAAGGCCCTTAGAAGTCAGGGGCTGTTATAACCATCCTGATTATTGGGATTCGTCTGGTGATAGATTTCTTGCTACCAGGGTTTCTTACCTTTTTCTCTTGAGAAACATATGGTGATGTTTTAGAATTTTTGGTTTCTGGCAAACTTTAAAATTTTTAGTCTCTAGCCTGTGTTGCTTTGCCTCAGAAGAACTATACTACCAGAGATCCATTCATGTATAAGCATGTATGTATATATTTCCTACATTCTTTTTAAAACAAAAAACAAATAGCATACTCTGCATATTGTTTCTCACTTTCATTGTTTCACATCTTGGAGATAATACCATGGCAGTACATCTAGTTCTACCTTATTCTTTTTAGTGACTGCATGATATTTTGTTATATGAGTAGACTTTAAGGATTCCCTTACTGAGAAAGAGTTAGATTGTACCTCATCTTTACTACAACAAAGATTGCAGTGTCTTTGTGTATGTGTAGAAGTATATCTAAAAATTAGATATTAGCAAATTCCCTTTCATAGACCTGGTACTGAATTACACTCCCACCATAAATTATGAAAATTCTGATGGATTATTTAACTCATATAAGAGAATCTTACATAGAAGTCTTTTATTCTTTTTTTTTTTTTTTTAAGATTTATTTTTATTGTTTTTGACAGAGAGAGAGACAGACAGACAGAAGGGGGAGGGCCCAGAGCAATCTCCATAGTTGACATTAGTTTTCCATATAGTTTCACTCCACAGGTGGGCGCGGGGCTGCAAAGAGCAGGAACTGGGCCGGGAGCCTCCAGCATAGGCCCCATCAAGAACTGAACTGGGGACACACCCCAGTTCAGCACATGGGTCCGCATGGGCCAGGACCAGGATTTGATCCTCGGTCTCCGGGGCTGCAAAGTGAGCGCTTAACCCGCTGAGCCATCCCAGCTTTCCTTTTATTCTTTTTTGATTGGTGTTTCTGTCTTCCTGAGCACTAAAGCAAAAAGCAGATTGTAGTTTATAAAAAGCGAAAAAAGAATTTTAGTTACTAGATTTACTTGAAGTCAAAACCAATATACTCTCATGAATCTTGGGCCCAGTTCTTTTGTCCTTGAGGTTTTCTGTATTCCAGCTTTCCTAACTTCAGAAAGTGAAAAGAAACATGGGTTTTCCCCACTCCCTGAGAATTTTAGGAAGGAACTCTCCTCAATAGAACATGTTCTCTAAATGTAATGACTTTAAAAAGTCAAAAATATCTGACATATGTTCCTGGAAGAAACTCTTTCTAGAAATAATTGATTTGTGAGGTGATTTTGAGTATTTCTTGGTGAAAATAGCTTGGTCCTGACTTAGTAGAACATTATATTTTGATTCTAAGTGTTTGGGAGAAAAGCTTACAAGCTCAGTTCTTGTTTCTTCCACAAAATCTCTGTACCTCACTTAACGCCCTATGCCCCAGTGCACCTCTTAATCAGTAGTCCTAAATTTAAAAGTTCTCTTGGGTTTACAATATTGTGTTTGGAATTGAGGAAGGAATAATTGAAATCATTTTGCATTGTCTGTCTTGTCTTTCGTTCTTGTTGTAACTGTTGGTGATTAGGAAAAGAAAACAAGTTGGCCTCACATTAGAAGAGGAAGAGGAGGATGCCAGCGGGGATTCTGAAGGGAGTAGTAGTGAGGAGGAAGACTCCGCTGCAGAGCAGGAAAAGGGCGGTGGATCAGAGGACGCACAGAAAAAGAAGGAGGATGAACTGTGGGCCAGCTTCCTCAATGATGTGGGACCAAAACCAAAAGTGCCCCTGAATCCACAAGTTAAAGTAAGTTGATAGGCAAGTAAAATGAATGTTTGCCCAGGTAGAATCTTTTTTAATTTTCAGACTGAGATTTGAAGAATCTCAGACTACATAGATGCCTTTTGATAGTACCTCTATGTGAAAAAGCACAACATTCCCTATGGTAGAAAAAATAAGGTTTTCTAATCAAATTTTCAATAGATCTTTAGCTGTCTAGATATGAAACATTTAAGAATAGCCATAAACAGCATGCTTGAATGGTTCTTTCAGGTTTCATGTTTTTGTGAAACTGATTACATTTTTTTTCATAGAAAAGAGAGGATACTGAAGAGACGAGTTCAAGTAAATTGTTGGTCAAAGCAGAAGAGCTAGAGAAACCTAAAGAAACAGTGAAAGTTAAAATCACCAAGGTGTTTGATTTTGCTGGTGAAGAAGTCAGGTAAGTGACTGTCACAAACTTCAGAACTAGTTCTTTTAAAAATGAGCATCATCCTAAATGGTACTAGGCATTTGACTTCATTCCAACTCATCATGGTATTTTGGAAGTTATATTAGAACTCAAGGAAAACAGTGGCTCCATGAATTATCAGGGAACATGAAAAAGGTCTTTCACATATGGTAATGTAGTTTGGAGTATTATGAAGTGGTTAGCTGGACAGAAACAAAATATAAGATTAAAGTCTGCGGTTCCACTTACTTATTGCCATGCTTTGTGACTTTGATTAAGTCGTTGCTTTGTTATTTTCCTTGACTTAGGAAGTATGAACCCCAGTGAAGCCTCTAAAATCAGGTAAGAATTAAAAGTACCAGGAGAAAAATTTGCTTCCAATATTACTGTCTCACCTTAATATTATTTTTTAAATTGATTCATGAAGTTTGTTACTAGTTTAGAAAAATTATAGGGTTTTAATAACCTCCTGGCTGTTCTAGGTAAGAGCCACATGCCAGAATTTCCTTTTTCCCATTTATTTGAATTTTGTTATGTGAAAATAGCAGGTCTGTAATGTAGAGCTAACTGAGAACAGATGAAGTGCTAATCAATATTTTCAGTAGTTTCATTTATTTTCTTTGAGCTGTTTCCATAGTATAGTGGTTATCACATTCACGTAACATTTACTTTCTTTGACAGTAGTTAATTAGACCTGTACATTCTCTAAAAATATCATTGCCCCTAAAATCAAAATTTTTCTTTTCTGATACCTCATTGAAAGATTTAATGACACAAATGTTTAAAATTACAGACTTACCATTAGGGTAGGCAAAGAAGAAGCCAGTTCTTGAAAAATAATTGTAATAATATAGGCTAGATACTTGTATCCCTAGAAACAACAGCCTCCAGGCAGAAGATGGATCTTGAGACATCTTTAAAATTTTGGTAAATATGGGATGCTGGGATGGCTCAGCGGGTTGAGCAACCCCAGGGTTCAAGGATCGCATCCTGCCCCCTGCCTGTGTGAACCATATGCTGAACTGGGGTGTGCTTCTTATGTGGGATGCCCCCAGTAAGGTTCCTGCCTAGGCAAGCTTTCCATGTTGGAGGCCCCAGGTTCCTGGGGGCATGTCTCCCATGCAGGAGGCCCTGGGCCCAGTTCCTAGGCCCACACCTACCTGTGTGGTATGAAACTGTCGAAAACTAATGATGTACAGCTATGGAGATTCTTCTGGACCCTCTCCCCTTCTCTCTGTCTCTGTCAAAACAATAAAAAAAATTTTGGTAAATATAAAGTATTAATAACACTTTCTTCTGTGTTCAGTGGCTGAATGGGGTGGCTTCCCCCAGGATCTCTGGGCATTTGGGAAAAATGGAGAACTATCCACAAAAGATTACAAGCAGTGAAGGCAGCAGCAGCCAGAGACATTTGGGTTAACAACCTTTTTTTTTTCTAAAGTATTATTTATTTATTTATTTATTTATTTATTTAGACAGAGGAGAGAGAGAGGGAGAGATACCGAGACAGAGAGAGAACTGAGCTAGGGGAGCTCCCAGTTCAGCATATGGGTCCTCGCGGGTTGGGGCTAGGATTCGATCCTCGGTCCCCAGCGCTGCAAAGTGAGCGCCCAACCCACTGAGCCATCCCGGCTTCCCAACCATTTTTTTTTAAGATTTTATTTTATATTGTTTGAGAGAAAGTGAGGGTGAGAGAGAAGAGGGAAGGGCCCAGAGCAGTTTCCATAGTTGTACATCATTAGTTGTGACGTGATTTCATTCCACAGAGGTAGGTGTGGGGCTATGAGGTTGGGAGCCAAACCAGGGCCTCCCCCAGGGGAGGTGGGAGCCCTTGCTGCTGAGCTGTCCCTGTGGCCACTAGTTGTGCCACAGATTAGCATGTGGCTCTGCTCATGCTGGGGCTGGGATTTATTTTTTTTTTTATTTTTTATTTTTTTTTAAATATATTTTTATATATTTATTTCTATTTTTGACAGAGAGAGAGATACAGAGACAGAGACAGAGAGAGAACTGAACTGGGGGAGCTCCCCGTTCAGCATATGGTTCCGCACGGGCCGGGATTCGATCCCCGGTCCCTGGCGCTGCAAAGTGAGCGCTTAACCCACTGGGCCATCCCGGCTTCCCCTGGGGCTGGGATTTAAACCTCAGACCTCACGATTGTGAGGTAAGTACTCAACTGCTGAGCTATCCCAGTATTCCTAAAATCAACATTCTTAATAGTCTAGTTTCCAACAATTATTTCATCCAATGAAAATGTGTCTTTAAAAAAAGATTTGGGGGGAAGCCGGGATGGCTCAGTGGGTTGGGTGCTCACTTTGCAGCACCGGGGACCGAGGATCGAATCCCGGCCCCGGCCCATGCAGAACCATATGCTGAACTGGGAGCTCCCCTAGTTCAGTTCTCTCTCTGTCTCTGTATCTCTCTCTCTCTCTCTCTCTCTCCTCTGTCAAAATAAATAAATAAATAAAATATATATTAAAAAAATAAAAAGATTTGGAATTATTAATTTTATAAGTGATATAGAGCAAAACTTTTTATTAAAAAAAACCACAAAACATTTTTCCCCAACTTTTTTTTCTGATAAATTTCACTTACAGAAATGTTATAATGCTAGCGTTCAACTTGCTGAGCCATCCTGGTATCCCCCTATTTCATTTTATAAAGCCAAAGGATGGTAAATACTAAATACCGGTAGGTACTCAGGGAAACTGCTATTTCTATGAATGTCAGAAGAGGGCAGCACCATGTCTATCAAAAACCAAAATGAGTAGGGAAGCACTTTTTTCATAAATATACATTCAAAAGTAATATATGCTTATTATTAAAAAAAAAAAAAGAAATACATTGCAGAGAGTATAACATGATAAGCAAAAGTTTTCTAACTTCTTTCTCCTAAGAAAAACAAAACCCCTGTTAATAGTTGGCAATTTGGCAGAATCTTTTTTTTTTTTTTTTTAAATTAAATTTAGGTGTTATAAGGAAACCTCATGTAGGAACTTGGGAGGCTGACTTTTAATTGACAGTCAGATGCAAACTTGGTATATAGATCTGAGCATATCTTTTCATCTTGATATCATTTTGCCTCTGTGTGTGTGTGTTTGTATCAAATTAAGAGCATTACTACATCTTTAAGAAATGTGAGAAAGAGCTAGTGATGACTGAGAAGAATTTTTAAGTATAAGCATAAGGTAGTATTAGCACAAAGTTAGTCTTTTAGTTTTTTATAATTATGTTTTAATTGTTAAATTTTAGATTTTTACCTTTTTGTTTTGTTTTATCCCCACTTGAAAAATGTGTAGCTTGTTACCCTTGGAGAATAAGGAAGAATAGTATTTTTTTTATCTTTCCCTATCACATAGCCAGCTGAGCCAGTTAACTCAGACTTTCCTAAATGATTCACATTTGGAAAAGGCCAGTCATGGAAAGTTTATGCTTAAATAAAGACTTTTCAGGGAATTCTGAGTAAGTGAAATAAAGTTACATTGGAATTTTTGCTGATCACACATGAATTAACTACTGCTAATAGTGGGTCTTTTCTTGTCAGGGTATATTAGAAGTATTCTGTAGTTTAGACCACTCCCATGTGAAGATACTTGGATAGTTGAACCTCTTCTTATTGCTTGTTAGAACTTCTGTTCTAGGCATACTATCAATGAAGAATAATCTGAAAGTTCCTAAAAGAAACATACCAGTTTATAGAAGTTGTTTCCTAGTAAATATGAATAGGACTTTGACACTAAGAAATTAAGAGAAACTCCACGGCTATCCTTTTTCCATGCTTCCTTGGCACTTACTTCATGTATTATCATGACTCCTTTTCATGGTATGCCCCCTCTGTTAAACTGTGAGCCCCTTTATGGCAGAGACTATATCATCATCTCTTTTTATAGTTCCCACATCTAACATAGTGCCTGGATTTCAGTTGCTTTTCAGATAACTTTTACCAAATTATCTCAGGTGGCTGCTACAAAAATTTTGTTAATCCTGTGGTAAAACAAAAAACAAAATCAAACATGCTTTGCTAAAAGGCTTCTTTTACTTTTCCTATAATTTGGGCCAGTTGATCTTCATCTTCTCTTATCCCCAGTATTCTAAAATTTCATAATGACATGTATCTTTTTAAATTTGTTATGTCAAATGTTCTGTGGATCATTCTTTTTGTAGAAACTCATTCTTCCAGGAATTTTTTTCTGTTGATAACTTCTCCCATATTTTCTTTTTCTGAAATTTCTATTTGTTAAATTCATGTGATACTAAGGCTAGACTGTGCTATGTTGGGGTAACAAATAAACCTAGAAACTCAGTAGCATAACATAGTACATATTCAGTTTTTACTGAACATACAGCCTTCAAGGTTGCTGTGACAAGGGAAGAGTGAATAGATTTTTATTCAATTCCCCTGTTTTCAGAATGTGATGTCAGTCCTGCCCTTTGAGTCTAGAAGTTCTGTGGGTTTTATTTCTCCAAAGACAGTAGCCTCTAGTTTGAAGGAGAAGGGAACCTGGAACCTATTTGTTCCTGAAGCAAACTTTGAACTGGTTTTAGTCCTGCTCCTTTAACTTCACAGTTTCCTGGTTATCTCAATTTCCTGAGCCTTCTAGAATATCATAGTACAGATTGTTTTTACTTTTTGTTGGCCATTCCATATTGCTATAGGCTTAAGAGATCAGAGAAAACAAAAACCTAAGCCAATTACTACTGTCTGTTTGCTTTCAAACTTCCGAAAATTTGATTGACATCTCTGTTATACTTCTTATTATCCATATGTAATATTACCTTTGTAAATTTATTTACTATTTGGTAGGGTTTTGGTAGGGATTGGAGAATAAAGCCTGTGTTCAGACCATTTCTAAGTAGAAGTTTCTGCTTGTTCTTCACGAGCCATCTCAGGTCTGCCCCAGATTCTAGCCAGTATATTTAAAGCAACTCTGCAGTAAGCCTTAGATTTGGATATGGGTTTATTTTGGTTGTCTTACATAGTAGTGTAAGGAATCACCCCAAAATTCAGTGGCTTAAAACAATTGTTTCATTATGATTTCTTAGAGTTCTGAGGATGGCTGTGATTGGCTAAGTAGTTCTTGTTCATGGTCTGAGTTGTAGTGGCTGAGCCTGGAACCATCTTGAAAGTTTTGTTACTCCCATGTCTAGTGCCTTGGGATAGGAAGACTAACACATGGTAGCTGGAACAGGCTCCTCAGTCCTCACTATGTAATCTTCTCATATGTTCTCCAGCATGATGTCTTCTGGGTAGTCAGACTTCTGTGGTGCATTCCCAAGAAAGAAAGCCAGGTGGAAGCTGTATCACCTTTTATCAGCAAACCTCAACTCATGTAGTGCCACTCACACTTAACTCTGAATCGAAACAGCCATAAGGCCCACCCAGTTTAAGGGGTGGTGACATGCACTCCCTCTCTCATCGGGTGGTATCAGGTTCTAGAATAATAGCATGTGGGATGGGAAATTTGTGGCAACCATCTTTGGGAAATAAGAGTCTATTTCACATGGTTCTGTCTAGCATTGCTGCTTAATTTCTGGCTAGTCTTGAAAAAGTAACTTAACCCCTTAGGTTTCACTTTTCTCATTATGAAATGTAAATTTGTCAACTGTTGTTACAGAATATGCTGTGTAACAAACCATCCCAAAACTCCGTGCTATACACCACTAAGAATTTATTTCTTGCTCTTGTGGTTCTGGCTATCTGGGTTCAGTAGGCTTGACTCCAAGCTCCTAGTTGGGTCCAGATGTGCAACACATATCTTTCACATACCTTGGACCAGCAGCAAGTATACTGGAGACATATTCTTCTAATGGCTAAAGGGTAGAACTCAAGGGGCAAGTGAAATAACATAAACACATTGAAAGCTTCCATTGCTGTCAGATCAGCTAGCATATCACTGACCATTGAAGCAAATCATGTATCCAGGCTCAACATTAATGGGGTATCTTCTTAGTCAACAGGAAAAGAGTGACTATTTGGTGGTTTAGTGTATCATAAATTCTTGCTCTTACTTTGACTCTCAACTCTTAATATTGAGAGGTTCATTTGGGAGAGCTGAGGGACATACAAATTAAGCTTAATAAGAATAGGACCAAATTTTGAAGGGCTTAATGGCAAAGCTCAGCATTCTGTGTTTGATCCTCTGAGTAATACTGAGCTATCACAAGAATTTGAGCAGGGGAATAACAGAGGTTTGCCATCTTTTTTTTTTAAGTTGCCCTTTAAGATTAACTTGGCAGTCTTTCCCAGTGAAGATTCTTAATACAAAACTATCAAACTCTTACTCATTGTCACTTGGGGGTGACACAGTACTTCGTTCAGGAGTGAGATGGCTCTTAGTAAGAATATTTAGTTCTGGTCCTAAGAAGCCTAGAAAGGAGAAAAGAGATACCTATATTAATGCAAAGATGGAATTTATTGGATTTACCTGTCATTATTGGCCAGTCTTATTTTGGACGACCTGGTTAAACACTGGTAATGATGATAATCTTGGATCCTTCTTACACATAGATTGAAACTTAAACAAAATTCCTCAGATGTTTTTGTTGAATTGGCAAGCTGAGGCAGATATTAGGCATTTCCGCTTTCTTTATCTGAGATTTTAGGCACCATAAATATCCATATTTGCTGTCTAAGCAATGCTAGACAGAACCATGAGTAATAGACTCTTATTTCCCAAAGATGGTTGCCACAAATTTCCCATCCCACATGCTATTATTCTAGTTTATTGAGGGAAATTTTTCCAGATTTGAAATGGAATTCTCAGTCATATAGCTTCAATTCCCAAATTAGTCTCGAATTAGCCCATTTAAAGGGATCTTCATCTTTGGGTTGTTTTAGGTATAGAATAGAAGCCTTCTGCAGAACATTTCAAGTTGTTTACAATGTTGCTTTTCGCTTTGAAACAATGCCACTGTTTTTCTCCCAAATATTCCATTTCCCCATTCCATCTTTTAGTGGGCCTTTAAGTGTGAGTCCTAATCTATGTGTGAGGTACAATGAGAGAGCCTTTTTCAGCCTTCACATCAGTAACTCACAAGGCCTGTGATGCAGTAGTGACTACAAGAGTGTGTTTCATGCTGACAGAAGTAATGGAGGGGATTTTAGATCAAATTTACATACATTGTTGTTTCATTTAGTAAGGGAAAAGGTCTGTATCTATTAATAGAACTGTTATAGTAAACTTTAACCATAAAGCTCAGCAGCCAGAACTTATTAAAAACCCAGTGGGTGCTTTCCTTATTGTTGTTCATTCCCATTTTTAGGTTTTGTTTCTCTTTTTATTTCTCTTTTAAACTTAATGTCTCCTTTTTTGGCACAGGGTGACTAAGGAAGTAGATGCTACATCTAAAGAGGCCAAATCTTTCTTCAAGCAAAATGAGAAAGAAAAACCACAGGCTAATAATGTCTCTTCAGCTCTGCCATCACCCCCTGCTGGGTCAGGGTGAGTATTCTAATTCCAGGCCCAAGTGTACCTGGCACAGTGGAGAAGCTGTGGTCACTATAAGCACCAATTTAGCTGTAGCTATCATGACTCCTTTCTGAGAGAAGGGATTATGCTCTGCTCTGCCTTTGCTGAAATATTTGCCAAAGTGGAAGATGCAATGGAAAATTAGCCATATGTCTTTAGTTTGATTCCAGCCCAAAAAAAGTCTTAATTTATAGTGTTCACTACAGAACTGAACATGTAGTAAAATTTAAATTAAAAAAATAATTTTTGAATGAAAATATTTTCAGAATGTCTAATGAAGATTTGGGTTGAGTACTCACTCCCATTCCCCAACGAAGGACCTCAAAGGCACTCAAAGTCAGAACTGATTTACAGATAATTCTTTTAACACATTGTTGGAAACTTAATAATTCTTCTTCCTTCATACTTTCCATATTACTTGAGTTATTTTTAGCTAAAGACTAGAATCCTTTCTCTTTGGAGGAAATAAAAATTCCTTTCTTCTGACCTATTATGTAAGAAGTAAAGCCTCACACTAAATATGAGAATTCACAACACTAGCCTACAGAGAAGTGAACATGGGTAACACCCTATGGGTACTCTCATCACCTGCTGACTCTTATGAGGAGCTCTGTGTCCTTGAGGCATTTGAGGTAGAAAAGTCACCTATAGGGAGGGGCTTTTGTGACCCTTCTGAGTTTGCTGTTACTTTCTTTCCTTCCCAAACATACTTATGTCATTGCTATAAACAGTAAGTTTTGTCTTTTTACTTTGAAAAAAAAATGAGTTTTTCTATCAAATTATGAGCTTTTCTAGGACAGGCCTTTCTCATCTCTGCAGCCCTGGCTCCAAACAATGCTATGTTACACTGGTGTGCTCACCAAGGTTAATTACCCAGAAGCAGACCATGAGATAAAGGTTTGAGTACAAGTTGGTAATGTGGGAAGTGATTCCAGGAAGCCCCAGTAAGGAGGTAAAAAGGGGTGAGAAGGTGCTACCCAGGAGGTTTTGGCAGAACTCAAGAGATGGGGAAGAGCACAGTGAGGTCAAGAAGGCTGGGCTGTTTATCCTCCAACTCCCATTGTCACTGGCTCAGCTGCTTCCACCTGTCCTCATTCCTTAGGCTGTGGGCTGCATATGCTTGCAGTAACGGGCTGCTCTCATGGTGTGCCCTGTGGTGAGGATAAGGACATGTTGCTGGGGCTACGTCCACATTTGCTCAGTGCTCTTTAACCTGCTTCTTACTCCCCAAGTATTTCTCTCCTGGAGCGACTAGATGGAAGAAGTGTGTGGTAGTTACACAGAAACCTAAGAAGGAAAAGAAATTGAGTGCCTGTTACCACAATGGAAATGATGTAAAACATCGACAAAGGAAGTTAGAAGGACCAGAGTAATATGAAAAGAGTTCTCTTGTTAATAGTCTAGGCCTCTTTTCAAGCTGTGGTGTGCAGTCATTTAAAAGAAATGAAATAGAATAAAAAATATTATAGTACCTCACATAGTAAGAGTAAATATTGTTTCATTACATTTCTATTTCAGTTACTGATTTGCTTATACTAGGTTACAAAATAAACTATTTTTAGTAAAGAGGGTTAATTTTTAAAAAGTGAGGCTTTAGGGCACCACAACATGTTTTTGGCCTTATTATATTGTTTGAAAAGAATTCTCTTCAGACCATGAGCTTTCAAGTTTTATTGATTGCCACTCACAGTAAGGAATACATTTTACAGTATGCCATAGTATACCCGTAAATATAGGTATATAAAAAAGTGAAATAAAGTGCTGGTTAAATATTTACTTTTATGATATATGTTAAACTCTGATTTTCTGTCTTGCATTATTGTGTGTAGTATGTGTTATTTTTTTTTAAATATTAAGACTCACTGCATTGATTTCACAATCTATTAGAACCTGAATTTGAAAAAATACTGCTCTAGACTACATATAGAATGAACCTTCTACAGGGTTATACTTGGGTTACCAGGCTTGTATCTGGTATTATTAAATAGTGTCTCTTGCATTTATTAAAAAATAATACTGTGACAGTTACCTCTGAATTAAGTACCAGATAGAAATAAAGGCAAAGTTTCTTCTACCTTGGATTACTAGTATAATTAGTTTCAACTAGCACAATTTTACTTTTGCCTCCTTGGGTATTTCTTAAAATAATCCCTGTTGATTCTTAGAGATTCTACTTGGAATCTAAGTGTTTCAGAAAATTCTCTGTTCCTATAATTATGAAAATAACTAGAGGAGAGAGAAGTGGCAGCTTAACAAGTCACTAAGTCACTCATGGAAATATCACTGCATTTTGTATTTATGCCTTCCTTTCTTAGAAAGAGCTAATAGCCTTTCTAGGATAAGAAATCTGCAGAGATTATATCTGTATTAGGGAGACTCAGCAGGAAACAGATGACATCCTCAAATTAAGCTAATTTGAGGAGAGTTTTAATAATTTACAAAGTAATGAAAACGACAGAATTAGTGTAGTATCCCCAGGGCTGGTAATAATGAAGCTCCATCACTACTAGACCTAAAGGGGCAAGAAGGGGAGCAGTTTATGGCAGAAAGGGTTTCCTGACAGGAGCTGAGACCTTCACTTGAGTGATAGACCCTCCAGCAAGAAGCCAGGGGGATAAATACCTACATCGCTCATTCCTCCCTCTCTGATCTCCAGCCAGGACACTCCATAGACCACTGAGTCTTGTGAAAGAAAAAATTATTCTGATACCTGTTAAAATGGTAAGGAAAACTTACTTAGGATTATTGCAATAGGTGTTAAGACTATCACAGTAGGGAAGAGATCTGTCTCAACTCTGAATACAGCAAAGACAGCTGGAGTATTATAGCCAAGGATCAGCATGAGATGGGGCGGGGCCAGTGGATGGGGTAGGGGGATTCTTGCTGAACAGACCTAATAGGATTTTATTGCTTGAGAGAGCCAGAGAGGAGGGAGGGCCCAGAGCAGTCTCCATAGTTGTACATCATTAGTTATGATATAGTTTTATTCCACACAAGTGGATGTGGGGCCATGCAGGGTGGGAACCAAACTGGAGGCCTCCCACGTGGGAGGCAAGAACCTTTGTTGCCATTTGGTGGTTACCAGTTGCGCCACAGCTCAGCCCATGGGTCTGCACAAACTGGGCTGGGGCCAGGAACTTATCGCTAGACTTCACAGTTGTAAGGCAAGCACTGAACCTTTTGAGCTATCTAGGCATCCCCCTAACAGAGTTGCTGAAGGCAGGCTAGGTGGGAAATGAGGAACTCCATCAGATATGGAGAATGACTGTATCGATCAGATAGGAGAGGTGGGGGTTCTCTTTACGCTGACTTCTTAGGATTCTTGCTAAAACGACTGTGCAAGCCCAGCAAGGATGGGGCTGCAGTTGAGGCCTAATGGAGAGGACTCAGGGGAGCCTGCCTAAGCTTGATCCAAAAGAGTCTTTTGTCCATACAGGACAGCATCTGGGGTAGTCAGCAGTTTGGCGGAGGACACACGGGATTTGGAGGGGCCATCTGATGAAATATCTTTCAGTAAATTAGTGAGCTCCTGACTCCCTTATTAAAGGGGTGAAGTGAAATATGATCAAAATCAGTATTTTTGAAAGTTACAATGGGACATAACATTACAAGGATATGTCTGCCTGAGTAAAAAAGTGTCCTCAGAGTTGTACATGAAATGGGGACACATTGAGTTATGATACAGTGTACCTTAAATTTCTGAGTAAATCCAGAGCACAGCCCTCAAGGTTGGCATAATTGTTTTTCTTGAATCTCAAAATGCTTCTACAGTTGTAACTATGCTTGGGAAAAGACAGGAGGAATTCAGCTGATCTGGTGTCTCGAAGTAGGCACATTTTATCAGTGCTGATATTAGTATCTGCTACAAGCTGGACACACATGATACGGAAAACCTTTTTAGGGGAAGAATCTATAGGAATAATAAAATTTACTAAAAGAAAATTCCACAGACATTTATACTTTTGGAGTTGCTTCAGTTTATAGAAATCGCCTAGCAGACATACTTTATTTATTTATTTTTCTTCTTTCTAAACAGATTTAAGCAATACAGGAAAACCAGAGCAGGAGAGTGAAACATCCTGTCCCACATCCTTTGCTAGCAAACACGAACAGATTCACAGGAGCAAATGTTTGTAACTGAAAATGCATTTCCTCCGTTTAAAATAACACACTGCGTAGGCTTTAAAAAACCCCAAAGTTTATGTTTTGGGAATGGAGTAAACCAAACATCCAACATGAATTAGAGGCTGGAATTAGAGAATGACAAGAAGCACTCTACATGTGGTAATACAAAGCACAATGCTCAATGTGTCTAAATTTCCATAACTTTGTTACTCTAAGCTCTTGTTCCACTTTTCACCCTCTTCCTCGGGCCCTCCCTTCACCCCAGTCCTCATTACCAATACTATTGACCACTTGAATCCAGTTCCTCCCAGATTTTGTGGGTTTCTGGCTAGTCAGCTTTCAACCCCACATTTATTACCTTATTCCAACAGTGGGCTATACTAGTATTTGTCTCTAAGTTTATAATCCTAGCCATAGGCATTTAACTTGTTTAAGGACAATTTTGTTGCCAACTTTATAGATTGGGAATGAGCTAACACTAAAGCATAGGGTGAAAAACATCGTTTTCACATGTACTTTTTGTCTTTTCTTCTCTGCCTATTCAGAAAGAAAAAAAAAAAGGCCTTATTGTTGAGTCTCCAACAATATCGTGGATGATATCAGTTTATCAATGTTTGCTCCAAAGATAGAAAAGACAGAATTCCTCAGTGTCATAATGAAGTAGAAGACCCAGACTAAAGACCTGAGAAGACAGTAATGCTTTTTTTGTGCTTTATCAGTATTCAGCTTATTTGACCAATCAGTCCCCAGGAACCTTTTAATTTTTTCAGCAGAATCTTCCTGTCTGAGCAGGTAATCTGATCTCTCCCAAACAACATAACTGTTGGGTTTTTTTTAAGTTTTAAAATTTTTCTGTGTTATAGTCTTGATAGAGCATTGAGCATTTCACTTAAAAGTACCAAAAATCAGATATAGCCACAAAATTAAGTGGAAATGTTTCTAATTTTTCATCAGAATCTCTTGTTATGATGACTGATGAGACCTCTGACCTATGTTGATTTACTTTTTTTGGTCCCTTTTATTTTTAAATGAGTTGCTTTCATTCTGAGAGGAGCATTTCAAAGCTAATTATAGGGAAACTGGGATGGCTCAGCAGATAAAATGCTTGCTTTGCAGTCCTGGAGACTAAGGATCTAATCCCAGCCCCAGCCCATGTGGATCCATATGCTTAACTGGGGTGTGCTTTCCATGCAGGAGGCTCCCAATTTGGTTCTCATTCCCCACCCCCACCCAGGTTTGGCCCCTGGCTCAAGGGGCTGTGTCTCCCATGTGGGAGGCCCCCAGCCCAGTTTCCACCCTGTCTACCTGTGTGGTACCAAACCATATTGAAAATTGATGATGTACAAATATGGAGACTGCTCTGGGCCCTCCCCCTTCTCTCTGTCTCTTATCTATCAAAAACAATAAAATCTTTTTATAAAAGCTAATTATTTTCACTTTTTTTTAAGATTTATTTTTATTGTTTTTGACAGAGAGAGACAGAGACAGAGAGAAGGGGGAGGGCCCAGAACAGTCTCCATAGTTGCACATCGTTTGTTTTTCCACATAGTTTCATTCCATAGGTAGGAGTGGGGCTGCACAGGGCAGGAACTGGGCCAGGGTTTTTTGTTTTTTTTTTTAAGATTTAATTAAGCCTGATCAGTTGACGTATGTTTTTGTGCCTGGTGAATAGATATTTAGTTGACCCTTGAACAATGTGAGGTTAGAGAGGCCTACTTCTTTGGCCCTCAAGAAAATCCATGTACAATGTATGTTTGTTTGTTTGTTTTGGTTGTTTTTTTTTTAACTGAACTGGCGGCCTCACCGTATTCGGGAAGCACACCCCAGTTCAGCATATGGGTCCACCTGGGCCAGAGCCGGGATTCGATCCTCGGTCCTCGGGGCTTCAAAGGGAGCGCTTAACCCGCTGAGCCATCCCGGCTTTCCCCCATGTACAATGTAAGTGGGCTGTTCACATATGCAGATTCTCAACTACCAGTTGACCCTTGAACAACATGGATTTATAATAACCTAGAGAATGGCCATTCCAGGAAGAGAATAATCAGGTTTTTAAAAAATAAATATTATAGCTAAGGGCTTATTGGTAATTATAATAATTAAGATAACTAGAAGAAGGATGTCAGAATAACTCAGCAGGTTGAACGCTTGACTTGCAACCACAAGATCCATTGATCAGGTCCCGGCCTGACTGGTGCAGACCCATATGCCAAACTGTGCAACTGGTAACCACCGAGCCCTACTGCAAAGGTTCTCGCCTCCCGTACGGGAGGCCCCCAGTTTAGATCCCGCCCCATGTGGCCCCACATCTACCTCCTGTGTGGAATGAAACTGTGTCATAATTAATGATGTACAACTATGGAGACTGCTCTAGGCCCTCCCCGCCTCTCTCTCTTACGTCTCAAAAACAATAAAATACATCTTAAAAAATATGTTTACATTAAAAAAAATAAAGATAAAAATTGGAAGAAAGTATTTTAGCAGTTGTGACTTACAATATTTTTTGGACTCAATTTAATAATTTTAAATTGTGATTCTTTTTTCTCTTAAAACAGCTTTATCAAGCTGTTTGTATTATTCAGCAATTTGAGTTATACACTTCATTAGTTTTTAGCATATTCACAGAATTGGGCATTCTTAAAGCAAAGCAACCACAATGATTTTCATTGCCCCATAAAGAAGTGCTGTCACTCTTTATCTCCATTTCTACCTCTCTTCCCCATCCCTAGATAGCCGTTAATCTTATCTTCTATGTCTAGATTTGCCCTTTTAGACATTTCATATAAATGGAATCATACAATATTTATCCTTTTGTATCTGGCTGCTTTGACTCAGCATAATGTTCTCAAAGTTCATCCTGGGAAGCCGGGATGTCTCAGTGGGTTAGGCGCTCACTTTGCAGCCCTGGGGACCGAGGATCGAATCCCGGCCCTGGCCGTGCTGACCCATATGCTGAACAGGGGAGTGCCCCCAGTTCAGTTCTCACCAGGGCAAGACCCCGGCCCAGTTCCTGCCCTGGGCAGCCCCAAGCCCACCTGTGGAATGAAACTGGAAAAACTGATGATGTGCAACTATGGAGACTGTTCTGGGCCCTCCCCCTTCTCTCTGTCTCTGTCTCTGTATCTCTCTCTGTCAAAAACAATAAATAAATCTTTAAAAAAAAAGTTCATCCTGAGGGGAAGCCGGGATTGCTCAGTGGGTTGGGCGCTCGCTTTGCAGCGCCGGGGACTGGGGATCAAGTCCCGGCCCCAGCCCGTGCGGAACCCATATGCTGAACTGGGAGTTCCCCAGTTCAGTTCTCTCTCTGTCTCTGTATCGCTCTCTCTGTCAAAAATAAATAAATAAATAAATAAATAAATAAAAGTTCATTCTGTGTCTATACTTCATTATGGCCGAATAATATACTCCATTTTATGAATACACTGCATTTGTTTTATCCATTCATTAGTGATGGACATAGGGTTGTTTATACTTTTGGGTATTATGAATAATGCTTCATGAACATTCATGTGCATGTTTTTTAATGGACATGAATTTTCATTTCTATACCTGGGTGTAGAATTGCTGGGTCATATGGTAACTTGGGTATGTTCTTGAATTGGAGAATGAGCCATAAGAGAAAAATCTAGGAGTGTTACCAAGGGGTAGGTAATTTAGATGCCTAGATTTCTCCCACCATGATTTCCTTGAAGCACGTACATTTCTATATATAAGCTCCAGCTCCAACTATAATGTCTAATAACACTATAAAAGCATTTCCTAGAGAAAAAATAAGGCAGTTTCCTTTGTCATAAAGCTAGAAGTAAGGAGAAGGGAATTAAGCCTTTTGATTTGTTCTCACAATCAGCTGTATGCTTTTTACTCAATAAGAATTCCTGTTTAATAATTTAGGATTTTAGTTTTAGTAGACTCAGGGCTGACCTTTTCCTTATATTACTGTTTGTAAATAGATGTTCTTGACCTTCCCATTAACTCTTGAATTTAAGTTCCTTACTGTTAATGGATGTGGTATTGCCAGTAGGAGGTGTTCAGAAAATGTGTGGTGGGATATTTTGGTTGTCATGTGACTTCAGGAGACTACTGGTGAAATTCAGGGATACAAAATACTTTGCATTGCTTAGGAGAGCTTGTACAAAGGATTTTCTTTTTCAAAATGCCAGTACTGTTCCCTTTAAGATACATTGTTTTAGGGAGCTGGAGTCCCTTGGTTATATAACCACTGAGACCCTACTTCAGGGCAGGCAGTCACAAACTGGCAGCCCATGGGCCAAATCTGTCCTTAGATGTTTTTATTTGGCCAACATTTTAAAATCAGGAGAGTTAACACAGAAATCTGGATTACTGGCTTTTCAGAAATGAGAAGTTGTGCCACCGCCCTCTCTTTCCTTACAGCGTCAGTGAGCTGGAGCAGAGTAGATGGTGTTGTCACTTTCCTGCTCCCTACTTACTTCATTCATTTCTGTTACCTGCTTGGTTTCTGTAGTCAGGCGTTTCTGACTCTGGGATGACAGGTTTCCCTTTGATGACCAGATAGATCAGTTTCCTTTTATAAGATAAAATATTAGACATTATTTGCTGAGACTGTAGGGTAAACATTTCTTTACCTTTTAAAAAGACTAAATAGCCTATATTTATTGACAACTTACCCAATTTAAGGTACAGTTCTAAGTGTATTATTTCATTTAATCCATATAAACACTCAAGGCAGGCATTAACTTTGTGTTCATTTTAGAGATCAGGAAACAGGCTTGGGGAAGTATCATTAACTTGTTAGGGTTACATAGCTGATAGATGGTGAAGTCAGGATTCCAGTTCAGATGTATTTGAGACCAAAGCCTGGGTTCTCAGCCACTGTGCTATACAACCATTTTCTTATCCTCCTAATTGACCATTTTTGTTAAAAGTTTTTCTTCAGCTTTTTAACTGATAACAGACTCTTTGAAAGTTATTTCGTATTTTGTTATTTTTAAAGCAGGTGAGATGACTATTTTCTCTCTTTTTCTTTGTAAGCCTTTTCCCCATGAACCATGGCTAATCTGGATTTTCTGTATTCCAGTTTCGTTTTTATCTCTTGAGGTTGAAGGGGTTAGCATGATTTTAAAAATTAGTTCCAGGTATGTTTGTACATCGATATAATCTATTAACAGTCAACAATGAATCTGTGGACAAGATGTGATCAGTCAGCAGGGGAATAATGGCTGTTACTATTTTTGTAAGGTAATGGATTCCTACTGAGGTTAAATCCTACATGGCAGGCAGTTTATGGAGAGTGCTGCTAGGGGAGTTGGGTTAGAGATCTCCTTGCCCAGCTTGTGTTAAGTGTGTTTCTCCTGACAGCCATTTGTTTTATGATAGGACTAGCTAGAAATAGATTTTAAGAGGATTTTTCAAGGAGATAATGTGACAATGGAAATGATTGATTCTGGCAGCTTTGGTGGTACTGGTTGTTATCTTGCTTATCAGCTTCAGAATGATTGTGCTTTATGTAGGGGCAAGAAAACCTTCATGTTCTTTAGTGGATGCTAAAGTCTGCTGTGTTTGTTTTTTTCTGTTTTGTTTGTTTTTTATTGTTTTTGACAGAGACAGAGAGAGACAGAGAAGGGGGAGGGCCTAGAGCAGTCTCCATAGTTGTAGTCATCAGTTTTTAACATGGTTTTGTTCCATACAGGTGGGTGGGGGCCTCGTAGTGCAGGAACCGGGCTGGGGACCTCCTGCATGGGAGGCACACCCCCTTGAGCCAGGGGTTAAATCGGAGAGTGAGAACCAAACTGGGGGCCTCCCACAAGGGAAGCACATCCTAGTTCAGCATATGGGTCCACACAGGCAGAGTTCGGGATTCAATCCCCAGTCCCTGGGTCTGCAAAGTGAGCACTTATTAACATGCTGAGCCATCCGGCTTCCCTGTTTGGTTATTAACTTATTCTTGACTTGTTTTTAAAATATACTCACAGGTACAGAATAATTTGTGGTCACCAAGAAGAGATAACCTCTGTCAGTTGGATTGAACACCTACAGCAAATACTGTGAACCTAGAAGGTGTCCCTAGTAGTTTTCAAGGTTGCTCAGAGTTGAACAGATTCTAGTGTTCCTTGAAAATCCTGTGAAGAAATAGACTGTTACACAGAGCAGTGTATTTCCTTTGCCCTTATGCCTGAGTTACAGTGCCAACAAATTAAAAATTTTTGACTTTAAGAGCCACGTGCTTCTATCTGTTATAAACTTTTAAAACTTTATTTTGCTGTATCCCCTGTACCCTTGGTTGTGCCAAATTTCTCTTGGTGTGACTTGATAATGTGCTTTGAGCATTTTTTGTGTATGTGGAAAAGAATAAAAAGAAGTTAAGACATTCACAAACCTTACTCAGAATGATAATAGGAAATTGATCTAGAGACAAGGATATGGAGGTTTGCATTTAAAGAGAAAATTCTGATGGGTACTTTAAGAATGAAAAACTATTTCACTAATGAAATCACCAAATTTCACTTAATTTATTGCTTTAATTGCTTCATATGCTTTAGCTTCTTTTAGTGTACACTAGAGGGCAGAATCCTCACTGAAAAGGTAGCTTGTCTGGCAAGATCCCAGGAACTTGAATCATTCCCCAGATTTGCTACATGAGTGCTGTACATTCTTCTTTGACTAATTAGATTATTCTCTTAGTTTGAGAGTTCTATGTGCTATATGGGTTTCTGCATTTTTCTTTTGTTAGGGTTTATTTTCAACTCTACAGTTGAGCTTAGAAAGTAAAAGATGATTTTTCTCTCATTTTTTTCCTTGAGCTGTGAAAACTTCTATTGTTTTTGTTGTTTTATTATAGATAAGAAAGTAAAAATGACCTGTAGTCTTACAACTTAAATTTTTTCAGAAAGAAGGCAGTGAAATTTCTGTGCTACCTGCCTTTTCTTCATTCCTAGCCCCAGAGGCTGTTAACTGGTTATTAGTTTTGTGCACATTCTTCCTTATACTATGCTAATATATTGTAATCATGTGTACATTAAAACAAAAATGGACTCTATGTTAGTCTGCAACTTGAATTTTTACTTAACAGTTTATCTTGGGCATCTTTCCAGGGTCAGTGTAAACATCTCCATTTTTATGTCTGCATGGTATTTCATTGAATATTCTATAATTTGAGTAGCCATCTGTTATTGGTAAACATTAGTTTTACAGATTTTATAGTTGTGAATAATTCTGTAATAACTCTTGAACATATTTTTTTATGTTCTCATGCTATTGTTTCTAGAGGACACATTTTAAAATATTTATTTTATTGTTTTTGACAGAGAGAGATAGAGACAGAGAGAAGGTAGAGGGCCCAGAACAGTCTCCATAGTTGTACGTCATCAGTTTTTGACGTGGTTTCATTCCACACAGGTGGGTGGAGGCTGCACAGAGTGGGAACCTGGCTGGGGGCTTCCCTCCATGGGAGGCACCCCCACTCGGTGCCTTGAGCCAGGGTCCGAACCGGTGGGTGAGAACCAGACTAGGGCCTCCTACATGGGAGGCATAACCCCAGTTCAGCATATGGTTCTGCACTGCCTGGGGCCGGGATTTGATCCTTGGTCTCTGGGGCTGCAAGACGAATGCTTAACCCATTGAGCCATCCCAGCTTTCCTAGAGGACACATTTTTAAAAATATGATTCTTAGGTCATGAAATTAGATGTTGCCAAATACCAATTTAAAATCTCCAGTGTTATATGAGGTCCCATTTCTGCACGCTGTTACACAATATTCATCAGGGTTTTCTCCATAATCATGTTAATTGTGTCTTCATAACCTGCTGTCTGGCTTAAAATTTCCCTTTATTTGAACACTTGTACCAAAAATAAACTTATTTCAAGAATTAAACTAATGTTACATTTTTTTGTGTGCATTTGTCAAATGTTATAGAAAGAATAAATTAGCATTTTGGGTATCACCTATGGATAGTTTCCATACTATATCAAATCATCAAAGTTAATTCTCAGTCATTTAAGAGTTCAGGGGAAGCCGGGATGTCTCAGTGGGTTAAGTGCTCACTTTGCAGCCCCAAGGACTGAGGATCGAATCCCGGCCCCAGCCCGTGTGGACCCATATGCTGAACTGGGGAGAACCCCCATTTCAGTTCTCACCAGGGTGAAGACCCTGGCCAAGTTCCTGCCCTGTGCAGCCCCACTCCCACCTGTGGAATAAAACTATGTGGAAAAACGAATGATGTACAACTATGGAGACTGTTCTGGGCCCTCCCCCTTCTCTCTGTCTCTGTCTCTGTATCTCTGTCAAAAACAATAATAAAAATAAATCTTTAAAAAAAAAAAAGTTCAGGTAAAAGTCTGATTTTTTATAAACACTGAAAGAAATTTGTAAGCCAATATAGGAGCTGTATATTCTAGATCTTTTACATTTCCGTATGTCACTTCTCTCTTAGGTCCTTAGTATTGGAAGCTACTATACAAAGCTCTCTGGAAAAAAATCCAGCCATTGTCAATAGAATGGTTACATGGCTGGATACTTTCTGGACAGCCCTTCTATATTCCCAAATGTTTTAACATCAGTGAAGAATGTCATTTGTCCCAAGCATAGCAACCAGTGATTCTTATGTTCTGATCAGGTTCTGATATGGGCATCTTGCTGCCATTTCATGAAAGGTTATGATTATACAGAAAGATTCATAGTAGGTTAATATTTTAATTTGGATTGGGGAGTTTTTCTTATGAAAGAGGCTGAGCATCTCTGCTCTGATTATTTTGGTCAGGGATTAAAGATCAGGCTAATCTGAAGTTCAGCACTTACTCTATTAAGTTACATAGCCCTGGATTCTTGCCAAAACCTCATACCCAGGGGAACCTATGACAAATTTAAAATGAAATAATGCCTGGAATCTATGTAATTTTTACCAGCCAATATCACCCTAGTAAATTTAACAATTAAAAGTAAACAAATGCAAGAAAAAGAAAAAAAAGAAAATCCCATAAATTAAAAATAAACTCTGAATTTACAGGGATAAAAATGAAACAGGGGAAGCCAGGATGGCTCAGCGAATTAATCACTCAGCTTGCCGCCCTGAGGTCTGAGAAACAAATCCCTACCCCAGCCCATGCAGACCCTGTGCTAAACTGGGGTGTGGCCTCCAGTTTGGTACTCACCAGGGCAAGCCTCCCATATGGGAGGCCCCCGGTTTGGCCCCCAGGTCATGGGGGCATGCCTCCCATGCAGAAGGCTCCCTGCCCAGTTCCCACCCTGTGTGGCCCCCCACCCACCTGTGTGAAATGAAACCATGTCAAAAACTGATGACATACAACTATGGAGACTGCTCTGGGCACTCCCCCTTCTGTCTCTTTCTGTCTCTGTCAAAAACAATAAAAATCTTTTTAAAAATAATTTAAAACTTTTAAACTAGGTAATATTTTCATATCTTGAAAAAATGGAATAGCTGAACAAGTATTCATCTTTAGATTTAGTGATTCTGGATGCATATGACTATAAGAGTCACAACCTTTTGCTTATTAGCCTTTTCTTGAATTTGAAATGTATAATTTCAATGGCTGTTAATTTGAGAATGCGCAGGAAAAAAATCCATGCTTTGCATTGACTTCTGCTTTAAACTGAGACCCTTTAGCCTCAGCTGCTTATGAGATGGTGAGCTGTAGGAGGCAGAAACCAAAGAAGAATTTTCTTTATAGTCAGATAGAGTGTGATATGGCATATTTGGACCAGAAATGAGAATTAGAAAGATACAAGGAATACCATGTACAGAATGCTCTTGATCTTGGTCTCTTGTCTAGTGTAACTAGCTTTAAAGAAAAGATTTGAGGAAAGGTTTCCTTTAGAACAGTAACCACAAATGTCATGCCTGCTTCCCAGCCATGTTTCTGTGTTGTCCTGTGGGTTAACTAAATCCAAATTTTTTTGTATCATTTCAGAAAGTCATTCTGATTTAGCATACATTGGACTAGTCTGGACCTCATTTTCTCAGTCTTCATGTGGTGAAGCCAGCTTTCTTATTGGGCTAACTTGGGTCAGTTGTGTGTTTTATACTATCATACGACAGTAAATCAGACAGAATTTCAACTCTGTGAAGGCTTACATTATCAAGTATCTGTCTTTATGAAATTGGAGTTACATATTTTTTTAACTTTTGAAATAGAACTTTATTTAACACCATAATGAAAGCAAAGGATCAATGTTTTCCAGGCATAGGAGGGAAGGTCTGTGATAAAGGCTTTTATTTTTTTTACGCTTTACCAATCACTGAGGAAATTTGTTGAAAATGGAAAATGGAACACAACTTCTTTCTCCCAGTATGATATATCATCTAATTATGATACACTATCTCAGGACATCCCTTCCTGATAAGACTGGTACACCACTGAGCTTTCTACTGTCACCTTTTCTATATTTAGGGTTTTCCCAAGATTCACAGACCTCTTTATGCATTAAGTGATATCACTCATCTATTACAACAGCTTTCGTTATCTCTTCTGTGTTGATGATTCTCTACTCTGTCCTTATAATACTGCCTTCCTCCTGAGCTCTGGACCTATACTTTTCGAGGCTTGCTAGAAATTTATTCTGAATTTCCTAGATACCACATTGGTCCAACATTTAATTCATTTTCTCTAAATCCTCCCATATTACAGACTGAAAAACAGAGCCTCTGAAGTTAGGCAGCTTGTCCAAAAGAGAACCTAGATGAGAATTTAAAGCTTCTTCCCAATCTAGTGTTCTCTTTTGCTGGGCCAAACTGCCGGTATGTCACTGGATAAAAAAAAATGTACACTATTTCCTTAGACACTCAGGCTCCAACGTCATTGCCGTCATTAATTCTTCCCTTTCTTTTTCCTGCCTAGCCTCTTTCCCCAACTGCCCAATCCATTAACTCCTTTTAATTTCACCTTCAAAATGCCTATAAATACAATACTCATTTATATTATTTCCCTTCCTCTCCTACCCCTCTTCTCCCTATGTTTCATCTCTGTTCCTGTTGCCTTTTTTCCAGGTCTTTCTGAAGCATCTGTCTTTATGTAATTAAGATATTTTCTCAAGTCTTTTGAAAAGACCATTGTAATTGTTTCCTACATTACTTAAAACCTATATATAATCTCATCCTGTGTCCACCCTACATGCCACTGCTAGGATAAATTGACAGAGATTTGGTTTATATCACATCACTTGCTTAAAAATTTGATCCTTGGGGAAGCCAGGATGGCTCAGTGGGTTAAGTGCTCACTTCGCAGCGCCGGGGACCTGAGATCGAATCCCGGCCCCAGCCCGTGCGGAACCATATGCTAAACTGGGAGCTCGCCCAGTTCAGTTCTCTCTCTGTCTCTGTCTCTGTATCTCTCTCTCTCTGTCAAAAATAAAAATAAATAAATAAATAAATAAGATTAAGGTTTAAAGATTTATTAAAAAAAAAAATTTGATCCTTGTTGTCTACTATTGAGTTCATATTCTTCAGGCTGATATTAGGGAACACCAGACTTTAGTTCCAACGAGCCACACCTTTTTCTGAGTTACTGTATTTGACAGCCAGAAAGGTGTCCTTCCCTTTGACTCATATTCTTCTCCAGCTCTGTTCAAACTGTTTGTTCCCCTCTCCAGTTGCCTTCATCTCTCTTCTTCTATGGGAATCCTCATTTTTTCAGCTCCAGCTCTGCCTTCCCACACTCTTCCTTGATATATGTCCTCTCTTTTTGTACTCTTGTTCCACTAAAGGCCCTTCAAATATTTGACTGTAAAATACAGTTATTTTTTCTTATGCATGCCCTGCAAAGAATAAGGGCTCTTTTAAGGTCTTCTCTTTAACTTTGGATTTCTGCAATTTCAGTAATGTGGATGGTATGGATTTAGTTTTTTTGTTTCTTAAGTTTGAGGATTCGTGGCCTTTGAAAGTTTTGAAAGATTCTCAGGTGTTAGCTCTTTGAATACTGCCTCTGCATTCCATTATCTCTTTCTAGAACTCCAGTTGGGTATATGTGAGATCTCAGTCTATTCTCCCTATTACTTCACTTCTGCTTGTTATTTTCCATTTCACTGTTTTTCTGGGTTGCCTTCGGGCTATTTCCTGTATTTTAGTTCTTTACTTTTTTTCTGCTGTGTCAAATCTCTTTTAACTTGTCCACTGAATTTGATTGTAGTGACTTTAACTTTTTTATTTTTAAAAATGCTATTTGGTTGGTTTTCAAATCTGCCTATGCTTTTTCCATAAGATGTTATTCTTATGGTTTTGAGGTCTCCTTTTATATTTGTAATCATTTTAAGTATACTTTCTTTATAGTTGCTATCTGATGGTTCTTTCATTAGACCTTCTTGGGGTTCTAAAGCTGTCATTATTTTATTTCTTGGCTCTCTTATAGTGAATTATTTCCTTTGGGTTTAGTATATTTTTATTCATTTTAACCTATGGGGTGATCTCATATGCCTGGAATAAAGTTTTATTTCTCTAAAGTGTAAATGAATTTCCTTCTATTAAATGCCCTAACTTGGGCTAATTTTTATGTTAATTTCTTGCTTTGGAGTTCCTGGAACATTCAGGTATTATAATTGAAATATTTATGATATCAGGTTGGAGGGGGACCTGATTCTGGGAGCTGGGCACATAATGCGATGCATGGGTGATGTGATGTGGAGTTGTACATTGGGAAACTGTCTGATTGTTACCAACCAATGTCACCCCATTAAATTTAACAATAAAATATTAAAAAAAAAAAAAAGAAATATTTATGAGCCACGAATCCTTGTGATTGCAAGCCCAGGGTTCCAGTTCTCAGGTGACACTTTCCCCCTCTTATCTATCCCCTCTAGCCCAAGCAGAGAGAAGCTTTCCTGTTTGCTTCCTGAGCTGTTAGGTGAATATTTTCTTGTCTATTTTTTTCCCTGAGGATGCATAAAGCGTTTCTACTTTATTTGGGGTTTTAGTTCTAGGTTTCCACCTGCTTATAAGCCCAAGACCAATCCTGTTGTTATGTGGATAACAAACCCAGGCCTGAAGTTACTGAAACTTTTTTCCCTATCCCATTGTATCAGCTCATGTGCTACTACTCTGGTTTTCAGTTCCTTCTCTTACCTTGGTATCAGGGGTTCCCTTTCTTCCGTAAGAGTTGAGCTACACATTTAAATAATTTTGGGTATATTTTATCTAGCATTTCTAGAACTTTATCTGGAAAATGTTTAGGTTTTATTAAACATCTGTCTTACCTGAGCTGAAACTTCAATGTGGGCTCTTTAAGGGCAGATACCTTGTTTTGCTCTTTTCTGTGTTTCTCTGCAGCTAGTACAAAGTTGTTTTATTTGATGAGTTGAAGTGACATGACAGAGACAGAGAGAAGGGGAGGACCCAGAGCAGTCTCCATAGTTGTACGTCATCAGTTTTTGACATAGTTTATTCCAAACAGGTGGGTGTGGGGCCACGCAGGGAGGTTGGGGGCCTTCTGCATGGGATGCATGCCCCCTCGAGCCAGGGACCAAACTGGGGGGGCCCCAACCCAGTTCCCACCCACCTGTGTGGAGCAAAACCATGTTGAAAACTGATGACGTACAACTATGGAAACTGTACTGGACCCTCCTCTCTGTCTCTGTCATAAACAAAAAAATAAATCCTTAAAAATAGACTTTTCTGTGTATTTACTGCAAATACAGACAGTTTTATTCCTTCCTGATCTGTATGTTTTTTTCCTTTTCTTGCCTTATTGCACTGGTTGAAACTTCTGACACTCCATTGAATAAGAGCAGTAAGAGCAAACATCCTTGTCTTGTTCCCCATTTTAGGAAGACACATTCAGACTTATACACTGACATATAGGGTAGCTTGTGATATTTTTCCCCTTTCCCCTGTTAATATGATGGATTACATTGATCTGTCTTTTTAAAGCAGATTTTTTGAGATGTAATTCACATGCCATACAATTTACCCATTTAAAATATATTATTCAGTGATTTTTAATATAGTCCCAAAGTTTTGCAAACTTCACCATTACCAATTTTAGACCATTTTTTGTCTCCCCATAAAGAAATCTCATTAGCTGTTATTCTCCATTTTCTCCTACTACTCCATTCCTCCCATTCCTGGTCTACGCAACCACCAATCTATATCTTTATGGATTTGTTTATTCTGGATATTTCATATAAATGGGATATATAATATGTGTGTCTGACCTCTTTCAGTTAGCATAATGTTTTCAAGGTTCATTCCTGTTGTAGCATATTTCAATACTTCTTTTTTTAAAAATTGCCACATAATAGACCATTGTATGATATCCATTCATCAGCTGATGGACATTCAGTTTCTTTCCACTTTTTGATTATTATGAATAATGATATGAAAATTTGTGTATGGGCTTTTTGTGAACATGTATTTCTATTTCTTTTGGGTTGGAGGGAGTGGAATTGCTTGATCACCTGGTAACTGTTTAACTTATGAGGAGTTGCCAGACTGTTTTCTATAACAGGTACACTATTTTACGTTCCCACAAGCAGTGTTTGAGGAAATGTCATGTTGAGTATAGCCATCCTAAGAGGTGTGAAGTTCTGTTTCATGCTTTGATTTGCATTTCTCTGGTGGCTAATGATGTTGATCACCTTTTCATGTGCTTATTAGCTATTTGTATATCTTCTTTGGAAAGGTATCTATTCAGATCCTATGTCCATTTTTAATTAGGTTACCTTTTTATTATTGAGTTGTAACAGTTATTCCTATATTCTAAAGATTTATTTTTTTGACAGAGAGACAGAGAGAAGGGGGAGGGCCCAGAGCAGTCTCCATAATTGACAGCATTAGTTTTCCATATGGTTTCACCCCACAGGTGGGCACGGGGCTGCACAGGGCAGGAACTGGGCCGGGAGCCTCCTGCATAGGCTCCAGCAAGAACTGAACTGGGGGCACACCCCAGTTCACTATATGGGGCCACCTTGGTTGGGGCCAGGATTTGATCCTCGGGCTCCGGGTTTTAAGCGAGTGCTTAACCTGCTGAGCCATCCCAGCTTCCCCAGTTTTTCCTATATTCTAAATAGAAGTTCCTTATCAGATATGTGATTTACAGATATTTTCCTCTTTATGCAAATTACTGTTTCACTTAATTATGTCTCTAGCAGCACAATTTTTTTTATTTTGATGAAAATTAATTTTTCACTTTTTTTTTTTTTTTGTCACTTGTGCTTTTGGTATCATAGCTAACTATTACATAACCCCAGATCACAACCCTTATAAAGGGTGTCCCAAAATTCACGCAAGAAGTAATTTTGATAGAAAACACAGGTTTATAATTAAAAATTGTAAATTTTCATTGCTCAACAATGCAAATGCGTTGTTCTTTCGTGTAGCGCTCCATTTTTAATAATCCTGAACTATCAGCTGTCACGCTGTCTTTTTTTTTCATTGGCAACACTACTGCACAAATGACGCAAAATTCAAATCTTGTGTGAATTTTGGGACACCCTTTATTTTCTTCCAAATGTTTTAAAGGTTTAGTGCTCACATTTAGGTCTTTGATCATCTTGAGTTAATTTTCATATATGGTGTGATGTAAGAGTCCAGCTTTCTTTTGCATGTGGGTATCCAGTTGTCCCAGTACTATTTTTGAAAAAACAATTCTTTCCCCTATTGAATTGTGTTGGTACCTTTGTTAAAATGAATTGACCGTAACTAGATTTACTTCTGACTCTCAACTCTATTGTTGACCTATATGTGTATCCTCATACCAGTATACATTGATTAATATTCAAATATTGAACCAGCTTTTCATCTCTGGAAAAAAACCCACTTGGTCATGGTGTATAATTTTTTTATAGGTGAAATGTGATTGCTAATATTTTGTTAAGGATTATTGCATCTGTATTAATGAGGGGTATTGGTATTCGTTGTTGTTTTTTTACGAAGTTTGGCTTTGGTTATCAGACAGTGCTAACTTCATAAAATGAATTCAGAGGTGTTCTTTTCTTTTTTCTGGAAGAGATTGTATAAAATCGATGTTAATTCTTGTTTAAACATTTGGTATTTTCTGTAATGAAACTATATGGCTATGGAGATTTTCTTTTGGGGGAGTTTTTAAATGACAAATTCTGTTTCCTTAATAGTTATAGGGCTCATCAAATTATCTACTTCCTGGATGCCAGGATGACTCAGCAGGATGAGTGCTCACTGGTCTTGCAGCCCCGGGGTCCAAGGATTGAATCCTGGCCCCAGCCCATGCAGACCCATATGCTGAACTGGTGTGTGCCCCCAGTTCAGTTCTCACCGGGGTGAGCCTCCTATGTGGGAGGCCCCTGGTTCAGCTCCCACCCCAGGCATGCTTCCCATGTAGGAGGCCCCTGGCTTGCTGGGGTGTGCCTCCCATGCAGGAGGCAACCAGCCTGGTTCCTGCCCTTCGCAACCCTGTGCCCACCTGTGGAGCGAAAGACTGCTGTGGGTCCCTTCCTCCTTCTCTCTGTCTCTCTGTCTCTTTCTCTTTGTCAAAAACAATAAAAGTCTTTAAAAAATTATTTACCGTATTTTCCGGCATATAAGACAACCGGGCGTATAAGACGACCCCCTAATTTTACAGTTAAAACATAAGTTTGGGCCTATATTCGCTGTATAAGACGACCCCCCACTTCCGAGGCTGTAGTCTTATACAGCGAATATAGGCCTAAACCTATGTTTTAACTGTAAAATTAGGGGGTCGTCTTACACTCCCGGTCGTCTTATACGCCGGAAAATATGGTATTTCAAAGAGAGTGTGTTGTGATAGTTCGTGGGGTTTTTTTTGGTGTGGAATTGGCCCATTTTGCATTAAGTTGTTAAATTTAATGTGGGTAGGATTCATTGTAGTCTCTCTAGGGTTTATAGTGATAACTCATTTCATTCCTAATATTGGTAATTTGTGTCTACTCTTTTCTTTGTCAGTCTTGCTAAAAGTTTATAGATTTTATTTTTTTATTACAGATTTTATTGATCTTTTTAAAGAACTAGTTCTTTGTTTCAATTATTTTTCTCTATTGTCTTTTTGTTTTCAATTGACTTGTGCTAATTATAATTTTCTTCTGCTTGTTTTGCATACATATTACTCTTCTTTTCCTAGGTTCTCCAGGTAGGATCTTAGATTGTTGATTTGAGACTCTTCTTCATAATGTCTTTAGTTAGTACTACAAATTTCCCTCCTAAATTTCTTAAACTGTGTCCCATTGGTTTTTATATGTTGTAGTCTCATTTTCATTCAGTTCAATATATTTTTTAATTTATCTTGAGATTTTCTCTTTGACTCATGCATTATTTAGAAATGTATTGTTTAGTCTCCAAGTAGTTGAAGGTTTTCTGTTGATACTTTCTAGTTTTTTATTCCATTGCTATTGGAGAACACACTCTTTATAACCAACTCTTTTAAATTTGTTGACATTAATTTTATGGCCCTAAATGTTGTCTGTGTTGATAGATGTTCTATGGATACTTGCAAAGCCCAATATCTTCTTTTATCACCAATGTCTTTTAAATAAAGCTTCTTTTCTGTTTAAGTCAGCCAGAATCAATGTCTCTGAACCCTAACTAATACCTCTTTCCAACCACATTTGTTAATAGCCTTCATTGGAGGATTTGCTATACTGTACTGTCAGTTTATGTCTCTACCACTGCACTGTGAGCTTAAAGGTATAGAGTTGTGTCTTTGTTTTGTATATCCAGTCTGAAACATGGTAAGTAATTTATCTGTATTTGTTGAGTGAATGAATAAATGAATAGCTTTTATTGATGATCACCATTTTTAAAAACTCTTGGGTAAACTTTGATCTAAGGATATTTTGTTTTTATTATTTTGGGTTATATGTATTCTCCTATGAGTCTTAAAAGCAGAGTGTTTTTGGTTCCAGGGCTAGAGTTCAGCAAGTAACTGACCCCGGAAATAGACTGTAATGTCTATTATATGATTGGAACAACATTAATTTCAGCTTAATCATGCCATAGTTCAAGCATAAACATGTTGGAAGTTCTTTACTCATTCCACAGGACTTATTTCACAACTCTTGCTATTTCTTTTATTTCAGGTTGACTTGTCTTCTTATAAAAGTGTTGTTTCCCCAGCAGTACATTTCACAATGTACATCCTTGTCAGAGTGAGCAAAGCTCTGATGTGTGCCTGGAAGTCTTGTTTCCTAGTCAGGAAGCACATGGCATTCCCTCCACCTTTCCTGCACATAACTTTGGGTTTCCTAATGGATAACTCTTTGGTTGTTTTCTCCCACTTAGCATAGGTGCTGGGTTAAAATGTACTTAAGGGATTTTGGTATATGGCACAAGCCATTATTGAAGTGTTCAGAATGTGGCTGGTGACTACTAGCAAAGTAACTGTGTAGAATAGATGGAATAGATAGACATAGGAGACATTACAGGGATGTGAGTTAAACATTTTGCCACTTGGCACAGTATCCTATTTATTGCTAAGGCAATTAGGGTTAACTCCTCTTTGTTGCTGTGGGGAAGGCAGGTGGGGGAAAGACTTTTTGAGTAATTTTCCCTGACTTTCAATTATGGATATATTTAATGGCTTCATGTTTTTCTTCCTTTGGAATTAAATTGACTAAAATGCACTTGAACATGACAAGTCTTTTCCACATCTTCTCACATACCGTATTTTCCGGCGTATAAGACGACCGGGCGTATACGACGACCCCCTAATTTTACAGTTAAAACATAGGTTTAGGCCTATATTCGCTGTATAAGACTACAGCCTCGGAAGTGGGGGTAGTCTTATACAGCGAATATAAGCCTAAACCTATGTTTTAACTGTAAAATTAGGGGGTCGTCTTATACGCCCGGTCGTCTTATACCCCGGAAAATACGGTACTTAGTTTCTTCTCTTCTTTACCACCTTTTTTCTCTTTTCCTTTTTTCTATATATACATATTCTGGATATGGGTATTTGTCAGAAATAAATGCTATTGAGTATTTTTCCCAGTCTATATCTTGCCTATTCACTTTTTTTAAAGATTTATTTTACTGTTTTTGACAGAGAGAGACAAAGAGAAAAGGGGAGGGCCCAAAGCAGTCTCCATAGTTGTATATCATCAGTTTTCAACATGGTTTCATTCCACACAGATGGGCAGGGGCCGTGCAGGGCAGAAACCAGGCCCCCAGGCCTCCTGCATGGGAGGCACGCCCCTGCGAACTGGGGGCCAAATTACAGGCCTCCCACACATGGGAAGCTCACCCGGTGAGAACCAAACTGGGGGCCTCCCACATGGGAAGCACACTCCAGTTCAGCATATGAGTCCACATGGGCCAGGGCCAGGACTTGATCCTCGGACCCTGGGGCTGCAAAGCGAGCACTTAACCCGCTACTATAATATATAAAATTACATATGTGACTCCCATTTCTGGTTCTTATTATATTACAATTGGAAGGCTCTATTTCATACCTTTCCCTAAGCATTTAGTAATCTATGTATCTATGTATGAGATTTTTTTTCACATATAAAAGGTGTTTTTATTGATATAAATGGAGTCATCCAAACCAGTTTTCATGAAATTTGTCACTTTTGCTTAAAAATACAAAATGTTACACACTAACACATTTCATGTAGATTTACCTAATATTCTCATTAATGGCTGCATGGTATTCTGTTTTGAAAGTTTTGTAATTTATGAACCATTTCCCTATAAGGAAGTTTATGTTATTTACCATTTGCTTTCTGATAAACAATGTGTTTGTAGTGACTATAAATACTTTATCACCTTTCTAAATAACAAGTTTATTAGTTTTCTTCTCAAATAGAAATGGTTATTGCAGCTAGGATGGGTGAATTGTACAGAGAAAGTCAAGATTTCCTTGTATAGGACAAAATGGTTTCATGGCTATAATCAGAACAGTGTGAGAGGAAGCAGACCCTTTAAATACAGTATATTTCGCATGTTGGAGTTCAAACTGTGCCTCTCTTTTGTTCATAATCAGTTACGGTAACTTTAGGCAAGAAAGAAGATCACAAAGAAAAAGAACCCAGTATCTGTGTCTTAGTTTAGTAGATTTTTATTTATTTTTTTAGATTTATTTTATTGTTTAAGAGAAGGTGCGAGAGAAAGAGAAGCAAGGAGGTCCCAGAGCAGTCTCCATAGCTGTATTAATACATCATTAGTTGTGACATAGTTTCATTCCACACGGGTGGATATGGGGCCTTGAAGGATGAGAACCACACTGGGGGCCTCCTGCATGGGAGGTGAGAAACTTCGCCATCATCCTGGTGGTTACCAGTTGCACCACAACTTAGCATATGGGTTTACATGGGCAGGCCGGGCTGGGGCAGGGGCTGGGATTCAATCTCTGGAACTCATGCTTGCAAGGCAAGCACTCAACTTGCTGCGCTATCCCAACATCCCCTTAATTTAGGAGATTTTAATGCCCAGTGTATGAAAATTCTTTCGAAAAACTTCCCTCTTTTCCAATAATTTTCTCTTTTCCAGAGCAAAATAACCTTTCTAATATTTATAAATCATAGTATATAGCCAGTCATTTTGTGGGGGGAAAAATCCCGTAACAAAACAAATCTGTTAATATAAGCATTAGTAAGAATGAATGAGATGAGATTATTTAAATATACTTTGGTCAATTTAACACCTGCTTACGACTGGTAAAAAGAGACATTATGTTATTTCCATAAATGTGTACTTAGAAATGTGCCTTTTTTTCAATTAGCACACATAATTGATAAATACAGGCTTTGAAGTAGCTTTTAGAGTAAGAGAGGAAAGTGGACAGATGGGAGCAGCTGTTCCAGCAGAGGTGTGTCAAGCAAATCCTCACTGTTTTATCTCCAGGCCAGAGTTGTTTCAGTTTCTAAACTGGGAATTAAGTCTGTGATCTGATTCCATGCCTGGGAATTCCTTTAAAACAGGGGTGTCAAACTGGCAGCCCGCGGGCCGCATGCGGCCCCCAAGGTAATTTTTTGTGGCCCACAATGCTCTGAAATAAAATGAAAACAGAAAAAATTGTTATGAAGAAAATAGCGCTTAGGGGAGATGGAGGCAATACCGTACACACAATTCCCTCGTTAACCCTTTACTGAAGATGAGTATACACGTGGCCCAGTGCCTTTCCTGGGGGCCTGTGGGTGTGTATAAACGCGCTGACTCAGTTCCGGCAACGTTTGTAAATGTGATGTGGCCCGTCTTAAAATTGTGGTGTGTTCCTGCTGCCAGTGTTGATCTATTTATGAACAAATATGAAAACAATATCTTAATTTTGTAACACTAAATTGTGTTCTTTTGGGGGGGGTGGAATTTTAGCTCTATGTTAAACTGTTTAGATTAAGATCTTTCTTGTATTATTATATTGAGCCTCTTGTATTTTATAGTAGAAGGAAGAGGATGCTGTCATGAATATTACTACTGTCTCCGTCTTAGGAAGTAGGTAGAGTATAATTATATGTGCTTTTGACTTAGCCAGTTCTGCTGAGCTCAAATTCTTGTTTTCCATGACTCTTTCAGCTATAAAGTGGGGATCATAAATCCTACCTTATATAGCTGTTTGAGAATGAAATGAGATAAAGTGTCTTAATACAGTTTCTGACAAAGAAGGACTCAATAAAAATTAGTTGTTGTTTCCTTTTTCTTCTTAAATTACAAGGTTGGTCTTCACCTATTGGTTAATATTTAGACAAAGAAATTATAAAATGATTGGGGAAAATAAGCAGAATTAACAAATAAATGAAACTTAAAACTAGTTTAAAAATCTGTGTTGGTTTAATCAATATTTTCATCCTCTTCCTACTGGATAAAACCTTTCAAATAGAGGAGAATACTCCCTGACTGAAATTTTATTTTATTTTATTTTTTCTCTGCTCATCCTAATGTACAATGAAACATCTGAGAGGCAAAACTCAGAAACGGAGGTTCTTCCCATGAATGTAAGGCTATCTTAATGTTTTTATGTATTGGAATATAGAAACCTGTATTTAGAGAAGAGCCTGAGTTAGCAGAATAAGAACTCAACACAGTGGAAGCTTAACCATAGAATTTAAAGATGGTGATGTTAGTTTTTTAAAAATTCATTTGAGTTTTATATAAATCTTACCTAAGTTTTTAAATTTGCTTTGACATCACTATTTTTGAAATGCCCACAGTTTTATTTACTTAGGATATCATTAATTAGCCAATATTTGATCATTTTACACACATATGTGTGTGTGTGTGTGTATACACACACAGAGACAGAGAGAGAGAGAAATAATTTATTATGAAGCTGTATATATTTCTACTGACATTACTTAAAATGTTTTAATTTGTATCCTATCCCAGAGGTCATTTAGTAGTGTCTGGAGACATCTGTGGTTGTCATAACTTGGGCAGGGAAGCTGATGGTTGGGGAGGATGCTGCTAGCATCTAAGTGGGTAAGAGCTAAGGATGCTGTGGAACATTCTATAGTACAAAGGACAGCTCCCCACAATGAAGACTTGCCAGGTTGAGAAACCCTGTGTAACACTTAAGTGAAGCCCATCCGAACATTTGGCAGTTGATTTTTACAATTCTAAAATTGCCTTTTTCTGGGGAAGGCAGGATGGCTCAGGGGATCAAGCGCTCCCTTTGTAGACCCAGGGACTGAGAATAGAATCCCAGTCCCAGCCCATGCGGACCCATATGCTGAACTGAGGTGTGCTTCCCATGCAGGAGGCCCCCAGCTTGGTTCTTGCCCACCCCACCTCATCCCTTTCTTCAGCCTCTGGATCAGGGGGCATCCAGCGCAGTTACTGGCCTGTGCATCCCCTGCTCACCTGCGTGGAATGAAACCATGTCGAAAAAACTGATGACTTACAACTGGAGACTGCTCCAGGGCCTCGCCCTTTTTTCTGTTACTGTCTCTGTCAAAAAACAATAAAATAAATCTTTAAAAAAAGTACAATTGTCTTTTTCTGTACTTGATAACATTGTGTGCTTATATAGGACATATTTGATGAATGAATAAACAAACTTAATAGGTCACACACTGTAAGAATTAGCAAGGGGAAGCCGGGATGGCTCAGTGGGTTAAGCGCTTACTTTGCAGCGCAGGGGACCAGGGATCGAGTCCCGGCCCGGCCCGTGCGGAACCATGTGCTGAGCTGGGAGCTCCCCCTGTTCAGTTCTCTTTCTCTCTTTCTCTCTCTCTCTCTCTCTCTCTCTCTCTCTCTCTCT